>VXBZ01011887.1:11897-22807 GCA_013399135.1 Heliornis fulica
GGAAGGGGAAAGGGGAAAAGACGGAAATGAGCCATTTCATACATGTGGAGCCATTTGCCTTGAAGGGACCCCCCGGAACTTGCAGCGCAGCTTTGTGGCTCCAGTTACTGCAGTGAGCTGGCCGGCGGAGGACGGGCAAAGGGCTCTTGATCAACCGCGAGCTCCAGCACATTAGAGAGGAATGTGTGGTTTATTTCCGCCCTGAAGTATAAAGCTGAACACATTTGACTACAGCGGTTCAGAACTGTCACTTAATATTATCAGCTACATCTACTGCATGCCCAGGGAGCTCCCCCAAAACACAGAGGGGGAGGGCAGGGGCTGCGGGGTGGTAGCATGTCACCGGTCCTCTAACGGAGAGGGATAACCATCTCTGCACAAACTTGACATCTATAAATTGATTACACAAGTGGGCAGTGGTGGTCCTTTCAAGTACACTCCTTTTGTTTCAGCTTTACAGTAAAATTACCAGCAGCAGTTTACAATTAAGGGGAATAATAATAACTGCATATGCTTTCATCTGCACATACAATTACAATAAACTGCATGCCTTAATAGGATTGTGAAAAATCTGTGTTTGACCCATACAAAAAAGTAAACATTCTTGTTCTGGGTACTATATCATTATCACAACAAAGGGAAACTCCTGAAATCTGATGATTTAAACATCTGGAGAATGTTAATCACTTCAAAATGACGGATGTTTTTTATTTTAGCTTTTGACAGACACACTCCTTTCATAGATAGATGATTATTTACATAAATTACATCACCGATGTGAAAAAAAAATCCAAAATTACTTCAAAGGATAAAGAGCTTAATTAAAAGGAGACTTTTATATTTCTTCTCTTGTAGAATATGGAATAAATAGGAGAATTTGCAGAGGGAAAAGGCAGCTCCATCATTTTAAGTATGACACAGTCCTGCTTTAGGGTTTTTCTCCCCCCACGCCCCTGGGCTTCGGAGGTGTTCACTGAACGGAGCTACGGTGCGGTATCAGCAAGGCGACAGAGAACCAGGCTAACCCCTCCCCCAACGAGGGGACAGCAGGGACAGCAGGGACTCGGGTTTTCACGTGGCCTTTCAAGCACGTCTACAGAATGCACAGCACCCAGTGCCACCCTGACCGCTGCCAGCAGCCCTGAGCGGGCTCTTGCCATAGACCTCATCTAGTGCGAAGCCACCAACGTCCGCAGCACTATTCCGCCCCAACGCCGGCTGATCCGGGTTCACACACACACATGCAAGCAGTGACGTGCTTTGTCAGTACACACACAGGGCTCTGCACCACGCCATGCACTGTCACACACAGATCTGCATCACGTCCCTGGGTGCTGTCAGGAACAATTCAACATCAGGGCTCTGTGCAATCACACGGGCCGGCGCGGCGGCGCGGCTTCCGCTCGCTGCGTAAGACAGCGACTTCGAAGACGCTGCGGGAACGGGTGCAGGGAAGGTACAGGGAAAACTGCACCGTGCAGCATCCACCGAGGAACCATCACGATGGAAATGGCCAAGTATTTACTAGGCTTAATGCGAGGAGCCTGGGGGCCCACCGAGCACGCTGGCACCAAGCTGAAAGGACAGCTACTGATCTAACTCACTGTCACCGTGGCAGCTAAAAGCGTCGACCTCCAGAACAGCCAGATCTGGGCAGGGACAGCATGACAGCGTTTGGAAGCCGAGGGGCTCTTGCTGCGCTCGGCCACGCAGGGAGGGGGCTGTGCTCCCACGGTGCCCACCGCTGACCGGTGGCGTGCTGCCCAACGCTGCTGGCCAGACCCGGTGCAATTTAGCTGATCCACTACAATTTCCTCCTACACTCTGAGCCGCTCCGCACGCTGACCTTAGACAATTTGTCTTTTCTCTGGCAGAAATGTCATCCAAAAGGAAGCTATTAAGTCAAGAAGGTAATTCTGCAAGAACAGTCCATTGAATAAACAGAGCTTGACCCAGGGTAATTTATTTCTAGTCCTGCACAAAGGAACTTAAGAGATATGATCAATACATTTCAGGATCTAAATATATCAACAAAGGTGAGAATGCAAGAACTTCAGGGAACGTTTGTGAGAAGCTGCCTTTAACACTAGAAACTGAGAGACTGCAGTGTAAAGCACAGCTTTTAAATGAAGAGATTTTGTGTCTGCATTTCACAGGATAAACATCTGCAGATTGTAAGGTTTGGTCTAAAGTTTTGTTGACCACCTATCTGACTTTTAATTACACCCCCCCCAATATGTTAAACCATGCCCACACTCCCAAATGAACACCACTACAAAGGTAGAACATTTACTGCCCTAATTCTTTACCAACTTTAGAGGCTGCTAAAAGCTGAAAATAATTTTAAACCACAGACAAAATGGTGAAAAAATATGAATTCCTGCTTTATGATGTTGAAACAAATTAATCTGGAGTGCAAGAGGAGGCCTGTCTTCCTTAGCAATACTGTGCTAATATTTTGCTTAGCCTTAATCAAAGTAATTTCATTAGCCAAGATTGGTTCTCAACATACCCCCAAACACGAGCCACCAGCTTTTTCTCACCGGGAGCTTGCTGGCTGCACCACACTGAAACCCAGGGGTGGACAGAAATGAGCCGAGTCCCTGCTGATGGTTGGGAAGCTGTCAGCAGGGACTCGGCTATCGGGGCTGCTGCTGGGACCACCTCCATCCCTCTCTGCCCAGCTCAGCAGCCTTCCTGCATGTTACACAGACTCCACACTTTTCTAAGGTGGTTTTAAGAAAAGGGTAGAGGAAAACTGCCAAGTGCAGAGAAACTACTGTGAGCAGCCTCAGAAGCTGAGGGTTTACGTTTTGCAGGCAGAAGCAGGTCAAGCACGATTTCTAGCACAATTACAGGCAGGCAATGTTGTCACAGCCTCATGTATCCTGAGAGTACACAGGGATAATGTCACAGGTTCTACACCATTAAGGCCGCCTTCTTGTGTGCAACGCGTACGAAATGGTTACTTGCATTTATCCTTCAGAAAGCAGATGACTTCCCCAAGCTATAGAAAGCAGGTCCCTTCCTTGCCTGGCGTTTACAGTTGCATTAAACAACACGCTTTCTAGAAGTACTGAAGGCATTTGAAGTTCAAGGAACTTGGAAGTATCAAACGTTTCCTTAATGTCCGCACCCGGATCCGCGTGAGCTCGTTGCATACACCTACACCGAGCTCCAAGGAGCTGCCTGTTCCGCTTGTTCTCACTGCTCCAACGTGGACATACACATCTGACAAACTTCGAATCTGCTCTTTGTTCGTGCTCTTGTCACCCAAAAGGGATTTGGCAACGTGCTGCAGGGGCCTCAAAATCTACGTACAAATTGCTCCTACTAAGCGGAATGAAATGACAACTTGGCTTACGACCTTCTGACCACTACCTCGCTTTTGGGTCCCCCACCATCAGCTGGAAAGACTTCTTCATATTTTGTGCCAGAGAAGTGAGTCTGTTTCTTGGCATTATTTGTACATTCTCCCCTCCTTCCACATTTTCCACTTGAAATTGCAAATTCTTTTCACAAGGGGTTCACTCTGTCCGGTGAAGCCAAGAAAACCTCTGTTTCCTGTCCAAACTGTATTCCTGACACAGTGCAACAAGCTTTTGGTCACCGAGGGTTTATTTCTGGTGGAGTAACTCACATCACACAGCTACTTTTGCAGTCTGGCACAGAGCACAAACCTTCATTTTAACGCCCAGCATGTTGCTGACACGTTTTGCTGGACGTAGCCCAAGGTAACAACAAGGCAGGTCCTGCAAACTAACTTCTGGGCACTTCCCCAGAAGAAAAACCACCCATGTCTCTGTTTCACAGCTCTGGCTGCAAGACAGCTTTTATGTCCTGCGTTTGGCAGCGTGCAGGAGGAGCGTGGACACTGGGCACAGGTCCCAGGGCTGCCAAACACCCTGTTGGGTGGGTGTTGGAGAGCCCTGCAGTAACTCTGGTGCCTCTCTACACGGAGGGACACCACAGCACAGGGAGGACAGGGGGTGTTGATCACGCTGCCGGAGCGCCTTTGCACCACTGCTTACACGGTCCGAGAAAACAAGGGACGTCAGGAGCAGGTTTGCCTTCACCCACCTCCTGACGTGGTAATTGGGATTGTTCACTCTGCACCTGCACCTGAAGGACTGGACCCTGTGGTGTTACCAGGCACAACTCCCTGCCAGGGTCCAGAGCAGGGACCTGATGCAAGGGAAACCTAACAGGACGAGGTACTCTGGGAGGCACCTTTGCTGCTCCCATCCACAGAGGTTACTCCTTGGAGTGACACACCAGTTCTAATCACTGACTTCACCGGGAGCTTTGTGTCATTGGAAACCACACAGTTTGAGTGTTTCCTTTAAGCTGCTAATGCCTGATCATAAACATTTCAAGGGGCACATTTTCCTCTGCATTATATTGACATAGCTGTGACAAAATCATTGTGATTATATCAGCGTACCGCAGGAAATCTGGCCCAATTCTTTAATCACACAGCACTCGAGGCACATAGTAATGAACCCTCATTCAATAATTTTGGATTTACTGCTCTAGCTCACTGCCCTTCAATCTGTGGTTTACAGCTGCATTACCTTTCCTTTCCCGCTCTTGCTAGTTTTCAAGGGTGTGCAACATGTCATTGTGGAGTTCTCCAGCCTCTTTGCGGAGTCAAATAAAATACATTTTTCATTCAGAGTTTTTAAGGAATAGGATGTTTAGCTACTCTTATCAAGAGTGTTCAGAGAGTGATATAAATGGCTTGCACCATTGTAGAGTTGGAACCAATAAAAAATTCAGGGTAGAAATTTCAGGCAGTCCAAAGTTCCAGACAAGTCCTTATAGACCTTTATAAATCTCCCAGCTAAGGCCATCACCCACTGAAGTTGATCTAAACAGCACAGCTTCTTCAAGTAAGTACCAACAGGCCTGCTCAGTAAGGAACAGGCTCGCTTCAGCCCAGTTTCCCTCAACATCTTCCCTCCTCCTCCACTCTGTTTCAATGTAATTAGGGTTTACAGAGCACAGGCACTGTGAGATCCTGGGATTCCCATACCAGCTAATTGCTCATTGCCATTTAAATAACTGTTCTGAGAATGAAGATGGATTTTTTGTCCTCCTGACTCTAGAATGATCTGTCACTGACTGATGGGAATACAGGTCTGGTGATCTTCAGGGCACACAGTAAAACCTATTTCCTCAGCCATTTTCCAAGAAAAACCTTCTTGGAACTTTCAAACTTCCTGTCATGGAAAATTTCTAGCATGAGTGTTTCTGTGCCCACCGCTACCGGCACAGCCCTCAACCTCCCGACCTGCCCAGCTCCAGGACGGAAGGTGCCTCCTGCAAGGACAGGCACTCACTGCCCTGGCAGAGGGTCCCGGCAGCTGCAGGCAGGGAGTCTGCCAGTGGCAAGAGCTGGGGGGCAGCAGGGCCCTTCTCCCAGAGCAGACCCATCCCCAGAGACTTGGTCAGCAGAAGCCAAAGAAGATGAGCTTTCTGCAGTTGGTCTTGTAGTGTAGCCCAGGAACTGTGAACGTGTCAGGGAAGCAGAGGGTGCTCTGAGCGGGACAGACGGGCACCCACCTGGGGAATTTATCCCTGTGGTCACCCCCAGCAGCTCCTGCAGACACACCTACCTTGACTCAGCATGGACAGCACTGACACTCAGAGAGGAGTTGTAATACATTCTGTTTGCCTTTGGTGAAATTCTGCTCCTGTTGAACTACGTGATTCCCTGCCCAGCATCCTTCTGGTCCCGAGGCTGCTTGCTGCAAGCTCATGACAAGTCAGATGACAAGACACAGGGGAAAGTTATTTTCTCCCTTTCTCTGAAGGACTTTACCGGTGCTAACAATTAATTTCTCTAAGATGAAATTATGATACAGTCTGATCAACAGATGCACAAGATACTGCAAGACCAGGAGCTCCTGATGACGCAGCAGCACCTGAAAACGAGCGCTGCGCAGGAAGGACAACAGAGTTTATTTGGAGCACGGAAAAAACTCTGCCACAGAAGGAAAAAAATGCTTTAGGAACCTCTGAGATCTCGCAGCAGGAGAGGAGTCAAAGCCAGGGCCAGCAAAAGCTCCGTCTGCTGCGCCCAAGCTGCAGTGTCACTGCTGGTCTGTCTCCCTGGCAGCGGCTGCACACACGGACACAGCAGTGCCCGCGGGCTCTGCCAAGCCTGAGCCCAACGGCAGCTACAGGAGCCAGGCTCACTGCAGCTGGCTCACCACAACCTCCTCACTGCCTTCCTCCCAAGATCTCACCGCAGAAATGAGGCAGGAAGGATGAAAACAAAATAATTACATTATTTATTTTTTTTAAAAGGTACCTGAACATTAAGAACTACAAGAAATTGAACATAAGTCACTCAAGTAGCCAAAATCAGTCACATTTTTTGATTTGTCACATACAGAGATACTGTTTTCAGTGAGGTTTGTCAGATGTGCCTCAGACTCTTCCTGCAACTGATAGTAACCACCAGACCTTCGTACTGTCATTACAGTAACTGTTTGCAGTTATTATTACTACTATGAATAATAAGGATAGAAAATTAAAGTAGCACATGAATTAACTAGAAAAATGCATTCTGAAAGATCAGAAGTCCAGTCTGAAATGACAGGCAGAAGCAATACTGGCTCTCTGTGGAGAGATGTGGATCTTCACGGCCATGGATCTGGCACTTCAGAAATGTTTGTTCAGCAGTTTCCATTTTAACACAAAACACTGAAATTAGATCCGGGTGAAAAAATATTTAGCCAAATAATTGCAGGCCTATGTACATAAATTCCATTACAGTTAGGCAAAAATATTAAAAAATGCAAACCTAAACATTTCTTTTCTCTTGTTTTTGCTCTTTGTCCGTTTTTCTGAGCCGGAGCCCCACTACCTCCTGGCCTGACAGAGGTGTGCAGCCGGCTCTCCGCCGCAGAGCTCACAGCGGGTTGGGAGTCCCACTCTGCCACGGTGGCTGCTCTGCAGGGCCCGTGGCACAGCCCCCCGTGGCACTGCCCACCCGTGGCACACTCCACCTGTGGCACACTGCTGAGCCAGAGCCACGTAACCTCCATGGAGACGGAGCCCGGGGTCTGCACCAAAACACCAGACCGAATCGCGGGTAGATGGTGGTTTCCAGTGGGATATCAAGGTTTAGTTACTGGACTGAGAGTGTACAACTGGAGTGAGCAAAAGTAAACTGTGAAAGGAGTTTCCTGGGAATATAAATAAACATAGATGCTAACACAATTAGATCATGGCAAGCACGGCAGGCAAGAGTTTCTTGCACTGTCTGATTCTCACTACAGGGAGCACTGTGACCTTCGGGGACTCCTAATAAATCAGCTCCTGATGACAGTACAAGTAAACGAGAGTAAATCAGGTTTGTGATTATAGCTGAGCCCCTGGACTTGGGAGATGGTATCTCTATTTTTTCACTTTCCTGTAGATTCTCCGTGCAACTTTAAATATGGCCCCGTTTTTCAGTGCTGTGTTGTAGCCATCTCTCAATACAGCAAACTACAGTTTGCCTTCAGACACAAGGCAGACCCTGCTCTGCTCTCAAAGGGTGGCTGGATGCACCCAAAGCAGCAGGAAGATGTCCCAGAGCACAGCTCCGGGTGGATGCTTGGCAAGCATCAGGTACCAAAACTTGTCCATGGGGTTGGCAGAGCTCTTCTAAAGCATATTCAAATTACAGTCATACCCAAGGACAACCTGTGGGCCAGGCTGAGTCGTGGGTCACTGGTGTCAGCAGCCAGGATGGGGCACCACGGAGGTCAGCTGGGAAATCCCGGGGCCTCCCAGGAGGATACGGGGCAGCCCCATCACCTTAGAGGCTGGAGGGAGGCACAGCGCTGCCTTCGTGCTGAGCTCCAGCTGACACCCAAACATGGAACAGGTTTCTGCTGCTTACCTGGCAAAACACCAGCTGGGCCTACAGACATTTCTGAAATCTTACTCAGTGCCACCACACGTGTGGGCAAACCTAACCCAGACTAACCCGGCAGCCGGACACTTGCAAATGGAGGGGGCTGAGCTGCAAAAGGCAACTGGTACTTGAAGGTAACATACCCAACAGTGTGATCCACTGTCACCTGCAGGTGTAAACACTTTTCACACTATTTTTACTTGATACCTGCCAAAGACTGGAGCCAAAATGCTTTCAGACTTTTCAGTTCTCGTTCCCTGAGAAAGAATCTGAGGGAGAAACATGACTAGGACTCCTTTGAACGAACTAAATATTACACTCTTACAAATGAATAGAGGAGAAATAGACAATAATAGGAAACATCATCAGAATCCCAGGATCCCAACAGTCACTGAGAAGTGAATAATCCCTTGGTAAACCTATAGCTGCATCCAGAGCAAGCCAGCGAGCTGCGGGCAGGGTGACTGAAAGGATTGCTCAGTTCCTCCTAGAAATTTACATCCAGTTCATGTCTTACGTGGCCTATGCTCCATTCTCTGCCACAGGTAAAAGCAAACTCAGCCATGTGTCCCCTTCCAGTTACAAACCCAGGCCTTTCAACCCATTCCTTGATGACTTAACCCAGCTGGCAGACTGAGCAAAGGCGGCAGATGGATGTGAGCGTAAGGAACACGGGGTTGTTAATCGGAACCTTTCCTCTGCACTGAGGGACTGTAAACCCCTGCTACCATCAGCAGAAGCAAAATGCCCAGAGGACATTGGGCAGCACTCTGCACTGCAAGGAAGCTGTGCAATTCACTGCCTGTGCTATGTTTCTCCACCTGGGACCCCTGAGGTAAGATTGCATACCATGCTGTGGAACGTGAACTGGGGCACAGTGAGGGCACAAGGAAAGCCATGCCACAGCAGGAGACTGAACCTGGTGTCCAGAGTCCTCTTTTGGTGTGTTCACCAAACACAAGGCCCCTCTCCACACCTAATCTGTGCCCAAAGGCATGTGCAGCCCCACCAAGGAAGAGCAGAGAAGCAGAGGCACAGAAACATTTAACACTGTCACCATCAGGGTCCAGCTCCAGTTACTCTGACACACAGTGTGGTGGCATCCTGGCTGATGAACAGGACTACGGCAACAAACCAAAGGGTCCTTTTGACCATCTTCCAAATACTCCATCCAACATCTGCTGCCCCCTAGACCACAACACCCAGCATGGAACACAGACCTCCTGGCAGGCTGACAGTGGAGCGTCCCCAGTCCTTCTCCGTGGATGATGCAAGCTCAGCCCAAAGCTCACAGGTTCAGGGGTGGTTACTCTCTCTGCAGCGTGTCTGAGCACGAGGATGACTAATTAATAGAACTTGTAACTGCAGCCTTGTATCCACAAAACACATCGATTCTCACTGCACAGCCTCTGTGAGCGTTCTGGCAACCAATTGAAAACAGAGAGGTTCCTACTCACGGCTCCGTGGCAGAGAAAACCATGACAGACTGAGGAAGAAATGTTCAGAAAGTACTATCTCACACCAACACTCATATGGAAATGATTTCTTAAAACACTGTGGTATTGCAAACCCAGCACAATAAACAGCACGGCCATGATAGCATTGTTCATCATGGCATCTCCTGTAAAATTCAATTTATTCAGCATTCTTGACTGCCAGGTCCCTATTTGCTCTTCAGCGTTAAAAGTTAATGTTAGCAGCTGAACAAAAGAGTCATCCTCAGTCACCACTGATTATTTTTACTGGTTCTGTACCCAGGAATTAGGCTACATACTGCTAAGTGCCTCACCCTTACCTACAGACCAACGATGAACAGAGCACATTTGCTCCCTACGATCACAAAAAATAAAATTTTATCTGAGACATTTTATCTGTGCATTTATTTCTCTACAGAAACATGAAAACTTATCTTTGCTGCAGAACACTACGAAGGAAAACCTGGAATTTAAAGCAGGAAAGACGTGTAGTTCAGGCTGTGCTGTTATTCCCAGTTGTGCACACACAGCATTACAAAATCCGTGTTTAAAGGAGGTATTTAGACCTGAACCCAGCAGAGATGAATTACGGGACCTGGCACATCTCTTCCACCTTCCCTGTTTGGGAGCAGAGGATCCTGGAGATTTCCCAGGTGCTCCTCAGAAGACAAGCCAGACTGTCACTCCAGACTGCATGGGGACTGCATGGTATGGCCAGGAGAGGAGCACAGCCACCTCGACAGCGCTGTCCTGGGGCTCTGTCATTAAACCAGACTTGGTTCCTCCTTCAACCTCTTTGAAAGTCTGTGGCAAACAAAACTGAAACAAGATTCCTTCTGTGCTTGTAAAGCATATTACAGGGGGACAAGAGTTAAATAGAGGAATCTAAGACTTAAGTAAAGCTTTGCTTAGATAATACTCTGCTGAAGTGATCTACTGGATTACAGTCTATTAAAATACTAATATTGTTGTTACTGGAGCAAGCTCTGCAGGGCAGTGGCCACGGCCCCAAGCCCATCAGTGTTTAAGAAGCCTCTGGACATCACTCCTAGATGTTTGGTTTCACTACAGGTTGCTCTGGGTGGAGACAGGTGTTGGACTCCACGGTCCTCACGTGTCCCTTGCAGCTCAGGACACCCAGTGGCTCTGCGCACCTGTTGGGCCCCGACAGCGACGGTTAAGAAGCACCAAACTCGCCGGGCCAGAGGAGCGTATAGTGGTCTTGGGAACCTGTGGGAGCTGCACGGGCTATTTCTCTGGCTGGAGACAAAGCCATGGTGAAATGCATGGAATTACCTGAATAGGCTACACAAAAAAAAGTCTTGAGGGAGGGCTACAATCTGTTTACCTGGGTGATAAGCAGAAAAGAGACACCAATGTCTCTAATCCCTCACCCTGAGCTGAGCAAGGTGTGAGAGCTGACCACAGCTGACCGGCGAAGAGGCTGGCTGAGCATGAGGCTGTCAGCACAAGCCAGGCAGGAAGGAGCATTCCTCTCCTCTCCTCTCCTCTCCTCTCCTTGC
>VXBZ01011887.1:22878-36851 GCA_013399135.1 Heliornis fulica
CTCACTCGAGCTCTCTGTACTGGAGACGGTTTCGGTTGCTGCCGTGCCAACCATCCTTTTGGCTTGCTCACCCTTTACATGGTGTTTTATCTGTTTTCAATGGTCTCTAATGCAGAAAGGACTTAAGGGTGTTCTTAACCTTAAACACATGCCCCACTGCAGCAAAGAGGAAAATGACTTAAGGCAAGGAGACTTATTTGCTTTGGGAAACAGCCTTGTGGCTTTGCTGCTCCCTCCCTTGCAGAGACCAGGGCACGGGTTGACTCCCCAGAAGGGGAGGGTGCACACCAGGAGCTCTGCTATCCCCTGAGAGCTCCACCTGGCCATCCATCTCTGCCAGTGTAGGGAGGTGGCCCAAACCCACCCCACAGTCCTCTGTGAACAGCCATGGGTACAGCCCTGTGCCTCATGACCAGGACTGTGCTTTCATCTTGGACAGCAGTGACCCTGGGGAGCTCGAGGAGAACTCAGAAATACTCGGGCACAGGAGCTACAGGTCGTTTGACGATCGGGGCCGTGTCATTCCAGTGAAGCTAACCTGTGAGAACCATCAAGGCTTCTTTCCCTGTGAATTGGAAAAACTATGCTTTTACTGTATCTTTCACTGAGTGATCTCTTTACCGAGCACAGTGATAGTACCACATGGGGAGAGGCAAAGGGAAGTACCAGGAGTGAGATGACCTGTGTCAGCTGAGACGGGGACACCACCTTTGTCTGTAGCAAAAGGAGGTCAAGCCTTGCCCTCACCAACTGATTCAAATGTGTGGCTCAGCCAAGATACCTTCTCAGATACCTGGGCAGCCCCAGAACACGGCTGCAATGACAGGTAGGACTCACACTAGCCTTTCTCAGAGGCTCATTGCAGCCACAATGAGCACAGTTCAGCTCATGGCAGCCCTTGTGCCAGTGGGGGTCCTGGATAGGCGCTTTTTTTTCCTCAAATGTACCTCTGTCATCTAATTATCGAATAATTAGCCTAAATTTTGGCAGGTCTTCAAGTGGTTGCAGCTTTCTATAGCACATAGGGTTTTCGCACAGCTCATTGCTGTCTCTGCTCTCACTTACATAGTAAAACATGGGCAAAGACAGGGATTAAATTAGGGATTTAGTAGCATCAGGGGTGGGCCAGGGCTGAGCACCCTCCAGAGACCCACCCACGGATGCGGACAGTCAGAGATCAATCAGTTCTTCCCCATACGTTGTGGCAAACACTTACACACCCCACAAGGGGCCTTGTTCACTGATAAATACCAGATTGCCTCAACATGGCTGTTCTGGGGCTTAAATTTCCTGAAAAATGCAGCTTTTATTAAAGATAATTAAGCATTGTTTTCTTTGGGGTGAGTCACTGAGCTGCATCATGTACTGCTCTCACGTTTAGGAAGATCCATATGATGATACCAGGGAAATATAATCATTTTTTTTACTGCAGCAAGAGCAAGGGCAGCGAGTTCTAATCTTAAATTTCACAATGAACATCTATCATTACTCCCATGTTAACAAAGCAGAGCTCGAACGTGTCCATTTGTTACTCGGGGCTCCTCGGGAATACTGGAATAACCATAGATCCACCCCACTTGATAGATACCACAGCTCTGCAGTTCACCAGTTCAAGAAAAATTCATTCTGACTTCAGGAAACTGTTGGGAGTCTTGAGCCAATTCTCTTGTAGCAAGAAGTAATCACTTACAAAGAGCGAGGGTGAGACTTCACCCTCAAGGAGGTCTAAGCATTGTTTTAAGGCCGTTTTTCAGGAATACCACATTGGAGAAGCCAAGGTTCATAAACAGTCCTGTAGAAGAGACTTTTGCATCACCAATAAGTCTGTTTAAGCTATCAAAGACTTTGCTGCCATTTACTCAGTGGAGCCACATCTTCATCACCTTTTCAGCAAGGGCAGGATGCACCACCAGCCGTTCAGGTAAGGAGATACTGGTGCCTTAGGGCACATCCACGGCAAAGACAAAGGCAGCTCTCCAGGGTTCCAGTTTACATCTGAAATGCTCCTGGAACAGTGGCCTGGAGGTGTCATGCCAAAGTAGATGTGTGGCTAATTTGGCTTTCATTTCAGTTATGACTGGCAGCCCATTCCCTGGCAGATGTTGGCAGTTTGGGTTCTAGATACATGAGAGTCCCCTCCCTCAGCTTGAAAGCTGTACCCAAGTCACTTAAAGGAGCTAGGAACAGCATCTGAAGATCTGGATCTCCAAATTCAATTTCTGCCTTTAGTTTGAATTGGCTGAATTTCTGTGGATTTCAAGATCTTGTACCTATTGCAGAGAGAAAAAAATCTGTCTGTTAAGAGGGAATCAAAGTCTTAGGCATCAAAAACGGTCAAGTGGCCATTCCAAGCCTTGCAAAGCCTGTTCTGGAGCACTGTATTGTAAGTTGTTAACACATACTCCATTCCCTGAGAAGGAATTCTCTCTCTGGTGGTTAAATATAGATTATACCTATAAAAACTGTGGAAAAGATGCTACATTAAAAAAAGAAAGATTGAATTCCACCTGCATTCAGATTTTCTGAAATTTCTGTGGCCTGTTTTGCAGCTGTTAAAACAGGAATATGACTGTCTGAGAAGGATCTGCTCCACAGCATGAAAATTAACTGTAGTTAAGGAAAGAATGAACCCCTCGACCATCGGTCCAGTTTCCAGCACATGCAGCAACTCTTCTGAGCAGACCTGTTTTCCAGCTGAGGACACTGTTATAAATTCTCGTTTCCTTCTTCCTGCATGTTTAGATTTCAGAGGACTTCAGGGCTTCTGCAAGTCTCTGAAACATGTAACCAACTGCTTTTTTTATAAGGTAGTCAGAGAATGGAGACTGAAGAATCTTCAAGAAAAATAATTATAAATGTTCTTAGTGATTATAGAAAATATGAAGACATACAGAAGAGTTACATTTTTCATAGAATATTATGAATTATGCCTAAAACTTGATCGCCTACAAAATATATCTACATCTGTGACAGCGCTTTTCAAAAGAGTCTGATTAGTTTCTACAAGATAAAATCACAAGACTTTCCCAAGAGGTTGGTTTCTGAGGATAATTTTTATTCCCAATACCTGGAATAAATTATTTTGACTACTTTCTGAGTTCCAGGCTGCCACAAATTACCAAAACCACACACTACTGGAATAAAACACTTTATAGCTAATAATTTGTACAGAGTATTTTTATTATTTTATTCAACTAAACTTAAAACAGAAAAAAAATCACAAGGGGATGCTCTTGTGTGGTTTAAAGCCACATTAACCTGGTTTCAGCTCTCACCTTTGTCCTGAGTTAAAGCTGTACTCACTGACTTGCACCAATAAACTCAAATTCGAGATCTTTGTGGGAACTGGAGTGCTGGCGGTGTCCCTAACAGCGCATCACCCAGAACCGCCCGTGGCTTCCACAGACACGCAGCCGGCTGGAGCTCCAGGAGCAGCGCTGGTGCCTTTGGAAGAGCCCAGGCATATTTAATTCTAGAGGATTTTCTCAACCCTTCTTTCCTCAGCTTTGCTTCCTCAAGCACAAGCCAAGGTTACATCACTGTCTTGGTGCTGCCTGGTGTTGCCTTGGCCACACGCAGGTCAAGTATTTGCCAACAGTTACTGCACAGCAGCGCCCAAGACAGTGCCCCGCTCCGGGAACTTAAAGAGGGAGATGATTTTCTAAGTGTTGTGGTATCTCACAAAGCAATTCAGTGCTGTCAGCATTGGACTTTATATCCTATTCTCCAAATCTGGGTAAGAGCTCCCAAAGCTGCAGTGAAATACCGCGGAGTACACGTCCGAGAGCACAGAAACGTAACTGAAACGCTGTCAGCTGATCACACACCGTTTGTGAGAGAACCCCAGATTAAGAGATAGGACCCTACCTGCCAAAGTAAAGCCAACTGCTGTCAATAATCATAAAAATCGTTGTGCCAGTGTTTAATATGGGTCCCAGTGGCTAAAACCCAACTGCAATCCCTGTGCAAAGACAGGGTGTAGGCACACACAGCGCAGTCCAATGAGAAGACCTTTATGACCAAGGCCAACTGTTAACTGTTGCTTGACAATTTAGAGACGTGTTTATTTTAAAATTATGCTGACTCATCAACAGTGATTGTTTATGTAGGGGAAAAAGGTTGGTTATGACAAATTGCCAGTTTCAATATCCAATTCAAAGTCCAGCTTCACCAGTCTAAACGAAAAGTTCCAATTTTTTTATTCAAAGCCAGTTTTTTACTACGAAAATGTGATCACTTATAGGACAAATGTACATTAAAGCAACAAAAAAAAGAAGTGCAGAACAAAATATTTTAAAATACTGCAAGTGTTTACAGCTGACTGCCTTATTTTATTTCTTTTACTTTCTGGTGTTCCTCACATCCAGACCTTACATCCAGAAATCTGGATAGTGCTCTTCAGCCTGTTGTTATTCCCCCTGCAGCATTCCCCCCAGTCTCTCAGCAGCTGCAGAGGCTCCTGTGAGCGTGAGCGTGACTGTGACCCTCACAGTGGGCTGGCCCCGCAGGCCACCAGACTCGCCGAGGCAGCCACAGCCCCCGTGGAACACATCGAGTCCACAACGCTCCTTGTGTCGTCCCCACTAACGCTCCATGGCAGCGTGGCACACAGGACACAGCGCTCTGAACCCTCCCTGGATGTCAGACCAAAGTTTCTTACACGCTCTGAGCCCTGGACGAGGGGCTCCGGGTCCCCGCTGTCCCTGCCGGGGCCCAGGGCGGCAAGCAGCCAGCCGCCTGCCCCTATAGCTGCCTGCTGGCAGGGTCACAGGCAGCTCCAGGACAGGGCAAGCACCGGGGTCATCCTACAAAGTGGTTTGTAGCTTTGCAAAATTACCCTGTGTCATTAAACACGGTGCAGCATGTGTTATCCCACACCACCGCCAGCAGCAGCAGCACAAGGACAGAAGCCCAGACTAGACTGTAATTTGCTGCTACATTTTAATCAAGAGCTAAAACCTAATCAGCCTTTCTTGCAGCTCCCCACTAAAATGGCATCCTGGAGGCTCTACCAGCATTCACTGAAGTTTCTTTCTACAAGTTTGCTTTAAACAAAATGAAACAAAACACAACAACCAAGGAGTGGAGACGTGGGATATGTCTGCAGGTTCCAGTTTCCAAGGCAATTAAACTCCCTCAGCCCCCAAATCCCCCCGTTTCTTTACCCAGTGGAGCAGGGAAGACCACTTTGTTCATGGGGAAAACGACAACTGGGATTTACTGGCTTGTTCTCACTGTGTGTGAGGCACCCCCTGACCAAGCACACCTACGAACCCCCGATACACAGGCCTGGGAAGGGCTCTCCCACACTGCACCCACTGGAACATGCCCTTTGCTACCAACATTGATCCACACCGAATGTTGGGAAAAAAACACAAAAAGAAACTAAATCAGAACAAGGCAGTAGTACCAAAAGGGTTTCTAGCCCACAAGATGCACTTTCACACTGTAACAAACATTTCACTTTCAAAGGGCAGCAGTCTGGAAAGCTCAGAGAGGTATGTAAGGGACACAGCCAACAGAAGGATCATAAAGTTAAAAAGTCTCTGTTAATCAATGACAAATTTAGTACTTGTTGCTACAATTACAAAGATAATAGTTCCTTTATGTCAGTGCCTTTGGTTTTGCAGCTGTAAAATAGCTTTGAAATTCAGCATTTCAAGTAACAGAAATTAATAGGAGGTCATTTCTACCAGAGAAATTTTAGGGGCCCATCCTCTCTAATCATCATTAAAAACTAAATCCACAGGAGAAGAGGCACTTTACTGATTGTCAAGTGGAAGCTATTATTCATTTGATGAAGCTCTTGGCACAGTGCCATTTATTCTGCTGTAGAGCCTGCTGGTTGCTCTACTTCATCTCATGCAATCAAGGTTGTTTCTGCCTGCCAAGAGTTATTTATAGAGTGGGAAAAAAAAAATCAACCCACCAATATGTTCTCTTGCTTCAAAAACAACTTTCAAACTTTCTAACTGAACAACTGCTTCCCTGCTCCCCAGTGACATTCTCTTATTTTGAGTCCCATTTGTACAAAAAAAACCAAAAAAGCATGTTCCTAGATTTCATCTTTCCTAAAGCATGGACACGAGTCCCATGCCATGCACCTTTTCACTGAGAAAACACCTGATTTTTTCTCAAGTTTAGATTCTGCATAGCCACATACCTCTGACATCATGCAGCTGGTTTCACCACATGTTAGTCCCCCGGCCTCTGACAGTGCCAAGGGGGGTATGAAGGAGAAGTATCTGACCACCTTCACCAACTCAATTTACCTAGACCTAAAGGGTGGGGAAATCCAGTTAGTCATGGGGACACTTTGCCTGTCCTCACTAAGCTGCCTGGACAAGGAGGTGTATGAGGCATTTGGGCCGAGGGAAGATCAATTTCTATCCCAAAGCTTCATTCTCCAGTCTCCAGATCATGTGCAATCTTCACACCCACACAGGATCTTCCAATGTGCTGTGGAAGGGCTTTAGACCCCTACCCCTGTGCAAATGGCCATGCACTCCTAAGCAAAAGTTGAAAGCCTGGTTTGACCTCAAGGCCAGTTTAAATCAGGAATCTTGACATTCTTGTACCGAAATATGTGAAATCAGAAACAATCTTTAAAGCAAATGTAGCAAATCATAGAACCACAGAGTCACAGAACATCCTGAGCTGGAAGGGCCATCGAGTCCCACTCGTGGCTCCACACAGACCAGCCCAGTCACAGCAGGGACCTGAGCACATCGTCCAGATGCTTCTTGACCTCAGCCCAGCTGGGGGCTGGGACCACTTCCCTGGGGAGCCTGTCCCAGTGCCCAACCCCCCTCTCAGGACAGAACCTCTTCCTGACACCCACCCTGACCCTCCCCTGTCACAGCTTCATGCTGTCCCCTCGGATTCTGTCCCTGGTCCCCACAGAGAGGAGGTGGGCGCCTGCCCCTTCGCTGCCCCTCGGCAGGAAGCCACAGACCACCATGAGCTCTCCCCTCAGCCTCCTCTTCTCCAGGCTGAACAACCCCAGAGCCTTCAGCCTCTCTTTGGAAGACTCCCCCTCCAGAACCTTCCCCATCCTCACCACTAGAGAACCCAGAGAGAGCCCTTTAAATTTCTGTATTTTTTAACAGCGGTCCCATATAAAGCTCAGGCTCAACATCTTAAACATGCTCAAGAAGCAGAGCTATCAGCATGCAACTAAGTAATTTTACAGTTGAACTGTAGTTTATTCAGCTCAGTAAAACAGAAAGCAAAATATGGTCATTTTCACTCCAGTAAACATTGCTCATCCTCCCTTACCAGAACTCTTAAGCAGTCACTTTAAACAGACAGGTTTGAGTTTCCTCATTGAGGTTCTGATTCCTTCACTGGCACAGAATAGCTCCTCATTCCATGGAGTTTCTCCTGATTTCACACAGTTATTTCCTGAACAAACTGTCACTGGTAAGTCCTTCCCTTTTCACCTCAGGACTTCATGCATAATAGATAAGGCACAGTGCCCGAACCCATCTCCTTCACCTCTGAAGCAA
The DNA here is from genome assembly GCA_013399135.1 of Heliornis fulica. NCBI lineage: Eukaryota > Metazoa > Chordata > Aves > Gruiformes > Heliornithidae > Heliornis > Heliornis fulica. The sequence goes on from VXBZ01011887.1 coordinate 30,387, forward strand.
AACTCTGCCTGTTCCCTCATCCTCCATGCACAGTCTCTCTCCAGTGTCTGATTTACTTATTTGACTGGTTCAGGAGCAAAGGCAGGGGCAGGCTCAGCTGGGAGCCAGCAGCGAGGGAGCAGTGCAGCATCCTGCACGCCGCCACGGCTCAAACATGTCTTGTTTGCCAACTTCATGTGGGGAACAACAAAGGTGATTAAATAGGTCCTAATAGCATTGCTGCTACTACTACTGCTGCTACTACTACTACTACTTCTAATAATAACTAAATTTAAATTCATTAAATAAAAATAATAAAGCTTTTATTATTATCATTTCATGAACCTAGTAGGCAGAAAGCAGAGATCCAAATCCAGATCATAATTTCCTAAATAAAATACCAACCAAATGCAGAATTCTTCAGAATGGCTTCTACTCCTTTCCTTTTTGAGCAATATAAAATATGAAATAGTTTTGTGAATCTTTAGTTAAATGGAATTCAGAAGACATACAGAGAGCTACTAATAACCAACTGCTATTGCGAGAATGCCAGGAAATCCCTTCAGTAACGAAAATGTTGAGCAATTGTTAGCTAATTTCCTAGGGATTTTATACATAATAAGCAAAGTACATTAGGAGCTCTTGATTTAACAAAAAACCCTGAATTATGCATTTGTGTAATGACAAGTACTGTAGGCAACATTTACACAAGCATGCAAATTTTATGTGGAATCTAGTTTGCATACGGCGAAGTCCCCATCCCCCATATAAAACATGGGCTAAATCCAGGGAGGAGTTTTCAGCAGGTACTACCCACAGCCTGGGCAGCACCACACATGTTCCTACAATAACCAGCAGAACCATTGCTCTGGTTCATGCATAAATCACTGGAAAAACACGTGTGGTTTGAGGATTATGTCTCCGAGCTGGTTTTCCCGTTGGGTGACATGCCAAACCCCGGACACCAAAATGGGTTATGCTGAAGAGCAAATACCAGTCATTAACTTTCCTGCGGTTTAATAATTACACCTCTTCCTGGGGATGTGATTAAACCACACACAGCATCAGAAAACAGAGGGAATTAAGTCAATATGCCTCAGAGCTGAGAGTTAGTGAATGTGCACAGTGAAAAAAAAAAGCTGGATCAGATAGCTGGACATATATTTTCAAGGTCTGTACAGCAGTGCAACACACGAATGCAATAAGAATAACATCATTACCAGATGTAACAGCATCCCCCCTCCACAAGGGAAATGCAGCATTGCATTACAGAAAGACACGAGGGGCACCGGGCCCAGCAGAGCCCTGACCCCCCACCACGAGCCTGCATCTCTGAACAGAAGGATGACTCCTTGACAAAACCTTTTGGTCCACTGCTTGTTTCAGCACCGGTGCTGTGTTTTTATCCTCCCCCTGGAACACGGGGACAAAGCACCTCAAGTGCCTGGCAGGGTCCTGCCGCTGCCTGAAACCCCACACCCGATCAAACCGAAGCCCGCGGGAAGAAACGCTTCGCCCAAGGACCAGCTCCTCACCCCACACACACGCTGGCCGAGGACAAGCTGCATGTCCAGCCACGCTCCTCTGCTTTGACTTTAATACTGCAGCATTGGAAATACTTCCCACCCATGCAGTACTGCTACATTTCACTCACGTGGCACTGTAAGGTGACATAAGCCACAAGAAATGGCATTTCTAGAGAACAGCTCAAACAAAGACTCTCCTATTTCCCCAGATTTTAGCTGGAGTAACTCCAGGAAACTCACTCAAGCTACTTCTGGGTGAGAAGTGAGAACGGGGGAAGACGTTTCTCTGTGCCTCTCCCTGCCTGTACCACAGCAGTGCAGCACCCTCTCAGCGGGACATTGACTCCAAAGCCTCTACAATGGAAATGATCAAGGCAAAGCGTGATACTGGCAGAGACCCATCTCCAGCCCCACTCTGACACTAACCCTGCCAGCATTTCTCCCAGCCCTCTCGCTTCCCAGCCCACTGCCTTGCCTTGGAGACTGGAGGTTAGCTTAGCCGCAGGGGGGGCTGGAGGTAGGAGGACCACTCATTCTCCAATAGCACTTGGCTCACACTGGGCAGCTAGACCACATTTCCCCACAGAGAGCAGCTGGTCATCATCGATCTGGTCTGGATTTGGACCAGTGATGGGAGAGAAGGGGCCTTGTTGGCTGTCGTTTGCCAAGATATCTGGTGCTTCTTAATCTGAGCAGAAGTCCTGCTGCCAAATCTTTGTGCATCTGAATGACTGTGATGCTGATTTTTTTAAACACTTGGATTACTGAAAATATAAATGTTCCAGCAGCAAATTTCCTTAAAAAACCCAACCAAAAGAGTCATCTGTAACTTTCCCTCCTCCAGAGCAGAGAGCATTCTTAACACCTGGCAGGATTTGCTGCACACAAAATGTGGAAAATTCAAACAGGTAAAAATTATGTTTGTCTCTAAATACCATCCTGTTTATCAGACCCTCTGTGAACACATAGTAAAAATATCTTCAGGGTGAGTGCAAGTTTCTAGTTGGGGACTGGTCTTTTCCTAACACCAAGTCTTTGCTCTCTGAACACACATCTGTAGGGGATGGGAAGAGGACCTATTCTACAACCATCCGCAAGCGTCAGTAACAAGGCAAAAAAGTTTGGAAAAGTTTAGAAGGATGCTGGCTCAGGAGGCCAAATTCATTGGCTTAGATGGAGTAACATGAGGGAGGAATTTAAGAGCAAAGCACTTCAGTGTGAGTCATTGAGGCTCCAATGCCACCATCTGGCTTTGGACCTTTCTGTGACCATCACTGCTCAAGGCTGAGCTCCTGGCAGGAGTGCGGCAGTGGTGTGTCAGAGCAGGCAAGCCCTGAGCCCAAAGGCTGGCCAAGGGCTGGTTTCAGTGCCTGGGATGGGGAGAAATGACAAAAGTGACAAAGTTTTCATTTCCTTTGAAGAAATTCTTCAGTAGTTTGGGGGTTTTATTTTAAATACCCAATAAAAAGAAGACATTCCATCTTTCAGTCATTTGGGAAACCATTTTCCACCAGAACTTAACTGTAAGTGACTATTCCCTGTGAAGAGAGAGAAAAAACAGAAGAACAATGTTCCTAAAAAATTAAATAAATATTTTGAACAAATGACTTCAAATAGTTCTAGCTAATTTCTTGTTCCATGTTCATACGTGTGCTCAGATACCAACTTGGGACACAAAAGGCCCTTGCTCATCACCTCCTGCACCTGGGCTGGAAGCAGTCATGCATGCAGCTCTCCATAGCACAGCCAGGATGAACTGGGCTTCACCTGGATGCTCCAGTGCCAGCACCTGAGTCACCAGAGCCCCTGGGACAGCACTTTTCTGAACAAAAGCACTATACCTCACACCTTTCTGCAAAACCCTCTAATATGAGTGATAACCCCAGATACAGTCTGCATGAGGTTGGTTGCCCATTTCTGGTTACACACTACCATAACAGTTCTCATTTCCTGACACAACCAGACCCTCTGGGAGATCTCCATGGATGACAACACAGCCCTTGGAAGAGGCTGACACAGTTGGCACACCCTGCACTATGACCATGTCACCCTGAGCATGCTCCTTCTCATCAAACCACAGACTGGCTGAGGTTGGCAGGCACCTCTGGAGATCGCCTGGTCCAACCCCCTGCTCAAGCAGGGCCACCCAGAACATGCTGTCCAGGCCCACGTCCAGCTGGATTTTTAAGATCTCAAAGACAGAGACTCCATGAAGAGGGAATAGCATCCTTCTTTAAGCAAAAGATACCATGTTAGTCTGGGATGACCCTGTCCTTGCTAAATTCATGCTGGTTTTTACCCCATTTGTCACCTTTCATCATCCTTCCCAAAGCAACCTCTGCTCTGTCAGCCTAGTTGTCAAGCCAGCAGCCAGCAGCCATCTCCTCTCCACTGCTCCTCATCCTGCTAGGGTTACATGGCCACAAGTCTCTGACCACACAGTACCACCTCAACCGGGCAGTTTTACTGAAGTTCATGGCCTTGGTCTGCTGGAAGGAGGTGGTAGGTGAAGGATTGTCTTTGCATCACTTGGGTTTTTGTTTTGGGCTTTGGGGCTTTTTTCCTCCTTCCACTGAAACTGTCTTGATACACTCTAGTTTTTCTGGCTTTTGCCCTTCTGATACTCCCCTCCATCCAGCTGTGGGGTGAGGAGTGAGCAAAAGGCTGGTAGGTGCTTAGCTCCTGGCTGGGGTCAACCCACCACAGATTGTCCCTAGAACAGGCTGTTTTCCCTATCCTTCTGTGTCAATAACCACACAGCATCCGCCCACAAGGCTGCAATAATGCTGATGGTGAAATTTGGATAAAGCATTAGTTTGTTGTCATATCAGTATAGGATAAATGCATTTAAAATATGTTTTAAATTAGCTTTTACATCTTTTTCCAGTCTCAGTGCAGACTTGATTGAAAAAACTTTGAATTTCACTTATAAAACTATAGCTCATGTAACCTTTGGTACCCTTTGCTTTATCTCTTTGTTAATATCTTTTTTTTCTGTTAATTATAGGCTCTTTATTTATTCATAGTGTCCTTTTGAGCTATTTATCCAGCCTGGTCTGGAGTAATTTCCAACAACACTTTTCCCCTCTGTCTGACGTACAGATTCCAGGTAATTCTTTCACTTTTGATTTAAACAGATTCCAAAGCTTCTCCTCATACTCAGAAACCTGGAGACCCACACAAGCAGAAGTATCGGGACCCTGGAATTACTGGAAGCATTTGCTCTCCGATCTATATCTGGAAAGTTAAGAGTCTCCCATAATGATACAATAACTGGTGCTACTTATCTCTAATAACACCGGGGAGATCTGTGTCCAAATCCAACCCTAAGGGCCTACAGCACACACCTGGCACTGGCCCAGTAAAGCCTCCTGTACCATTCTTCCCCAAAACGACCCTGACTCAGCCTAATTCTGGTTTCTACACACACTTTAGCCCTTCTTCGTTCATCAAAGTCCCTGGGTTGTTAGTGTGCAGTGCACACACTCACATACACACACACACACACACACACACACACACACACTCCCCAGGGTTGGGAAGCTGCTACCACATCAGTCCCAAGCCAACTGCTCCCATTTGTCACTCCCAGACTTCAGCTTTGAATTTTCCAGCTCTCCTGACCACTGAAAACCACGGACTTCAAGATCAGGTTCTAGGAGAGGCTACAACAGGTGGAAGACCAACAAGACAGGATCCCTCTGGCCCATGTTGGTACCTTCCACCAGCTTCTATTGCAACACCACTGCCAGCAAAATCACAGCTATGGACAAAACTCAAAGCACCTCCTGATGTGAGATGTAAGTAGGACCAGGATCTCTTTGATATTTAGAACAGGTTTCCTGGATGGGTTATTTCTGTTTACAATGTTCTCCTCTTAAGGAAAGATTATATTGTGTCTTGATGTGTGCAGATACTAACCATGAAAGAATCATGATATGGAAACAGAAGAAAATGCCGACAGTGAAAGCACTGTAGATGTGCATTGTCTCACTGGTGACAAATAAAACTATTCTGGACCTCGACCATCTCTTGTGTTTCATTTATTTAAATTGTAGAGGGTTGCATCAGGAGTGGAATAGATCATATACCTACCTAGCATCACTGATGTATATTTTACTTGCAATGATAAATAATTATTCTTCTTTGGGTTTGTACTATTCTATCACATATCTGCTGTTTATAATAATTGCTGTTGGACAAAGTTTACATTTTCTGCAGTTGACAATTGCATTTATATGTCAGGGGAAAAGAAAAAAAATATGGCTTGTCACCCAGGAAGCTGTCTGGTGCAGATACACAAGAAAAAAACCCTTTAACAGCTGAGCATATACTCCTGGTTGATAAGGATGTTGTCCTTCAATATGTTGTCCATTCAAGGAGGCATTGCAGACAGGTCTTTGTCAACACTGAAGGACCTTTGACAGCATTGCAGACAGATCTTTCCCAAGACCGACTTTCTTTACAGAAAGAAAAAGCCTCACAGAATTAAGTAGCTTTATAGTCATAGAGCTTTCTGCCTTCTTTGAGTGCCAAAGGTATGATATGTTGTTTGGAGGGCTATGAAGAACTACCCCAAAGACACACAGCACTCACTGAGGGTAACAAAGCTCGGCTGGATGGGAAGCCTTGCCTTCCTTCAAACCAAATCCTCTCCCTTTTCCACCAGCCTAAGGGCAGGCACCGAAGTCAGCCATAGGACACAATTCCAATCACTGCTTTCCCTCCCAGCCCAACAGAGAGCAATTTGTCATGTAAAATCCTATTTATTTATTTATTATTAAAAAGTCATCTATCTCTCATCTGCTTTCTCTCTGTTTCTGAGGCTCTTCTGGTGACTCATCCCAGAACACCCTGCCAAAGCCTCCAGCAACCGCAGCAGACAGGAATAGAGCTCACGTCCAAGAGGAGGCAGAGGGAAGGCAGAGGGAAGGCAGGGGGAGGGCAGGGGGAAGGCAGG
>VXBZ01011887.1:36872-64079 GCA_013399135.1 Heliornis fulica
AAGGCAGGGGGAAGGCAGGGGGAACAATACGCTGCACTGGCAACTGACATTCACACCGTTATCGGTGACTCAGTGTCACTCTTCAGCCCTGCAAGTCATGTAAAGTATTAAGACATTTGCAGGGCATTGTGTCTTGAAGCCAAAAGGAAGGTCACAAATGGAACGGGAGCATATTTTGGAAAGGTAGGAAAAGATGATCTCAGGCACCCCCTGCAGTCCCCTTGCTGTGGTTTTGTAGCAAGCTACTCTTCTTTTTATATATATTCACTCGAGTGCGTGGCACAATGAGCCTTAGCGCTCACTCACGTCTTATAATGGCACCAACCATAATTACTGTGAATAATAATCAAATGGTCTGGTGACTGTGAGAATGGTGCTGCAAAGTCAAGAGTCTGCTACCACAAAATTGGAAAGAAACACAGAGGAATTCTGTGCTGACAGTCCAGAGAGTCCCCTTGTAGTGATGAGTTTTGCCCAAGCCCAAGGTTCTGGTGCTGCCGTGGCCCTCGGTGAGGAAGTCCTGGCCATGTTGTCCAGAGCCCCATGATGGAGCAGCACAGCACAGGCCCCTGTGCAGGCCCATAACAGCACAAGGGCGGGGGGAAAGGGAGGAGGAGACGATCCCGCAGTTCAGCAGAACTAATCTATGAGCTATAAAATGACACAGCTAAAATGACACCGTTAGATTTCCTTGGTCTTGAGCCAGCAAGGTCTTATGGTGGGCAGCATTAGGCGAGTTGTCCAAATTAGCATTACTCTCATCAATAACTACCACACACAACCTGGGACTCATTAATGGTCAACTAAAAGGAGTAACAGCAAATACAACAGCTTGGAAGTTCCTGAATCACAGAATCAAAGAACATCAGGAGTTGAAAGGGACCTTGAATGATCATCCAGTCCACCCCCTGCCTAAGCAGGGTCACCTCGATTAAATCACACAGGAATGTGTCCAGATTGGTCTGGAATGTTTCCAGAGGAGACTCCACAATCTCTCTGTGTAGCTTGTTCCAGGGCTCTGTCACCCTCACAGGGAAAAAGTTCCTCCTTATATTAAGATGGAACTTTCTATGTTCCAGCTTGGAACCATTTCCCCTTGTCCTATCACCGACCAATACTGAGAAGAGCCTGGCTCCATCCTCCTGATACTCACCCTTAACATACTTATAGACATTAATGAGGTCACCCCTCAGACCCAGCTCCCTCAGCCTGTCCTCAGCAGGAAGATGTTCCACTCCCTTAAGTATCTGGACACTCCTCCCAGTAATAAAATGTGGCCCAAAGCAGAAATGAACACAGGAGGAATTGCCCATGATGATCTGTAGCTTTTGGGTTCCAAGGGGTTTTTACACAGGCCATTATAGAGCCATAATCTCAATTTCAATATGCCACTTGTACAGCACACAGCGGCCTCGGACCCAAAGCTGAAGCCATTCCTCGAAAATCCTGTCGTTGTCCTATAGCTGCACCACATTTACCCACAATCACTCTATTTCAGGATTCTATGCTTTTAACTTACATTAGTCTATTTTTATTGTCTAGAAATGCCTTGTGTGCTGTATCAGCTCCCACTAAACATGGATTTAAGTTCCTACTAGGGAGGTAAAAAATAAACCCCAGACTTCCTATGGAAGTTCCATTTATGAGTAGTTCATAAAAGTTGATAAATGATTAAAAACTTTTATATCAACTGTTAATCAGTTCTCAGACTATCAGAGCTCTTTGGGGCAACAGACTACCCATAACCCCCTGTAACTGTTCAGCTGGTGCACACTCAAGTATCTCTGACACATGCTGCTCAGACCTGTTGCCATCGGTGACAGTTTATCACCAGCTGGACAGCAACAGGACCCCTTGAGAAAGTGGAGGACCCCCACCACAGTGGATGCAGCCAGAGATTATGATAAGACCCACCAGTCTATCTGATAGCCCAGTCAATTATAAATAAATATAAATTGTAAATATCTTACAAATAAATACAACTTACAAATATAAAGTATAAATAAATTTGGGCCTATTTGCTGGAAATTTAACAAATGCATCATCTTTAATGAAGATACATGACTGAAGTTCCTCTGACCACTGAAGCAGAAACACAGTTTATCTCATCTGGAGACCCTAACCAGGGTGCTTAAAGAAAAACCACCAAAACCCAGCTATTAAACTGAACACAAGAGTTGTTTCATGGCCCTACTTATCTAAATCATTTGGACTTACAAGCATAAGCTAGGGCATAACCAAGGAATAGCACGCAGCTCAAATGCTCTCACTATAAAAAGGTGAGCTGCATTTGTATTGTCTTTGTATTCATGTACATTGTGTTGTATTTGTAATCTGGAAGACACTGGAGAATTAAAGGCAAATTTCATGTTTAATTTTCTCTCGAGAATCAGACACCTCTAAAATAGTTGCCTTCCCTACTGTCAGTATCTCCTCTACCTGGGATGTACTCTCTGGTGCCATTAATTGCAAAATACCAGCTAATCATACTTAATGAGACCACTAAGGCAACTACAGTTTATTAGAGGATATCAGCTTTAACCAGCCATCAGGCCACACCATGCCTTCCACATCCTCTAAATTACTCTGCCAATCGGTGAGACTAATGAGCAGTCACTGTCATTGCAGGAGAGGCAAACACAACTACTCCTGGAGAAGTCACCCAGCACAGGACCTACACTGACCTCACCCAGTGCCTGAGAACATGAGCACCTGGGTGACACATCTGTGTTTCTTCCAGTACAGTCATTTCAAGGGCTGCCCTTCGTGCTCGTGCAATAAGCAGCTCTAACTCAGTTTGCAACAAGCAAATAAGGAGACAGGTTATCAACTTCCCAGAGTTTGTATGTCTTTTTTATTTGCTGACGCTTATTTTCCTTCTTTCTCCCACATTCTGCTTCCCTTGTCAAAAACCCGTCCCTGACAGGCAGTGCTGGAAGAAGCCCAGCCCAAGATCTCACTGTGCTTCTGTAGTGGGGGGCTGCTAAGCCCTGGGCAGTACCACTGCAGGGCTCCTGCACAGACACCTGCACAAAGGAGCCCGGAGCTCCACAGCCAGGGCAGGTCAGGCTGGACTGCAAAATGTGCATGTCTACAGTAGGAAAAAAACACACCACAAATATTTAATTCATTTCAAGAGTTACTGATCGGTCTTGTGCAGCAACCTGAACTTATTCCTGTCTGCTTGCAATGTCAAGCAAAAACTGATTCTTCTTCACTGTGTCCTGGAGCAAAACATAAAAAACCAAGGTTTACAAAACAGGTTTTTGGAGCTGCTTCCACAGTTAGCCTTAACCACACACATTGCCCATATTCATTCTTTCCTGAGGTTTAAGGATGCTGAATTTCACCAAGTTCTACTCTGAACCCTATTTAAACAAAGTAGGATTTACAATGCCTGTTCTACAAGAAGGGATTTTTCTCACAAATTCTGGGATTAGCCTAAAGGAAGCGTGAGACAATAGATTCTAACACCGTAATAAACATGCGGTGCCCTGAGGAAATTAAAAATTTCAAGAAGGGATCAGTTGCTGTGGTCTGCATGCCAGACTGCTGCTTCTCTCCCGCACTGCTACTCCATCTTGCCGCTCTCGTGTTCACTGCAGTAAACCTGCAGCTCTCCCTGCAGCTCTCTGCCTCTGCAGTGGCTCCAGCTCAACCCGAGGAGACTCGTGGCCATAAGGGAAACTGGGGGAAATTCCAGCTGCTGCTCAGCAGGGACAGCCATCCCTGCAGGGCGACCCATGCCCTGCTCTGGAAAGCCAAGGCCATGGCAGCACAGCAGGTGACAGCCCTGTCCTCCACCCTCCAGCCTCAGCACCGGCCGGGTGTCCCAGTCGCAACCCGGCTGCTCTGCACATGGCCCCCAGGGCCACGGCTCAGCTAGGGCAAGGATGAGCTGGGACCCAGGGTGCAAGCAGAGCGCCCTCAGCTTAGGCAGCCCCCCACACCAAGAAGGATTTTGATAACGGTGGTGGAAGAGCCACTGTGAGACAAAGGGTGAGAGTCCTGCTCTTCCCCACATGATCCTTCACCACTCTGCTTCACCCCGCTCTGTGGTTGCTACAGATGCACACTGGTTTGTTTCCTCTGGAGTCGGGTACAGACCCGAGGATTCTTCTTCTCCTCTGTAATTTTACTATCAGCTACCTGGGGAACTGAGTTATATAAATATTGACAGACAATTATACATAACAAAAATATTTGTCGTTTTTCTTCCCTCAGTGTTAGGATTTTGCTTCAAGGCACGAGGTGCCTGTTACAGTGATTATGTTCATTAATGGACAAAACAAGTAGGATTAGAACACACGTTTTCAAATGGGGATGGTGATGCAAGCCCTTATAAAAACAGTCCCTATATCATGCTGACATCCTCACCCAAGGAGTCACTACGCAGAACAAGGTTCCTGTGCAGGCACGGCTGAGAGCGGCGTGCTGGCTCCTGGCTCTCCTGCCATGCTGTCCCCCGCTGGCAGAGAGGACAACTCTGCTTACTGAATGAAGCTTGGAGACAGGGCTTATCAGGATGGGTGCAGGGGAATAAACACACCTGCAGTTATCTTGTTCTGTGTTTAACACACAGCGATTTCTCCTGGCCTGTGCTTCCTAAGGAACTGCACACAGACCAAAGTCACTAAAGTAAACACTAAAATACACACAAGGAGTCTCAGAATAGCACTACAGAAGCAGCATTCCCAATCCCACAGAATATTTCTGTCTGGCTATGACCTCTGATGCAGCACAACACGTGGAAGCACCACAATGCCCAGGTCATAGCACCTGGAGTTACGCTGATCCCTAAGCAAGGCACCTGTCTCAGCGCAGCAAGACCGGAGCTGAAATGGGAGCCAGTCCACGTGAACAGCCTCCATCTCAAACAGCTGTTCCCACATCACTGCTGGACACCACAGGAGTCCAGCAAACAGTCCCTGGAGCTGGGGCAGACCAAAGTGTCCGGCTCCCAAGGATCTGGAACAGCTGCATGGGTACTAAGTTGGATTTGTACCATCTGCCACAAGAAACTACGGTAGACATGCTGTATTTATATGAGGCAGCTCAATTCATACATCATCCAGGCAAAACAGGAGCCTATGTTATTTCTATCATTAGTTATAATTAGAGAACACTAATCAACCCCCTGCCTGCCCCAGTACTCAAAAGTGAATCTGCAATTTTACTTGTGTTCTTCATTAAAGAAGAGGGAAAGAGGAAAATAAAGTCATTCATGAAATCCCCGTCTCTGTAAAGGATTTTTATTTTAGGTTTTACCTTCAACATATGTACCTTTAGATCTTTTAAATAGCAAAATAGTTTTCTTCCTGTACCATCTCCAGTGATAATTCTCTCTATGCATAAATTTATACAATGCCCATTAAAGACCAGACATTCCGCGTTCCTCTTCAGCAAGAATTATAGGACTTTGGTTCAGAGGTGGGGAAGTATTAAGCTAAGATAAAGACCTTTAAGGCAGCCACAGGAAGTATTAATTGCACACACTCTGGTGCAGAAGGGCAAAATTGCTCAAAAAGCTTCAGCATCTCAAGACTCAACTACTTCCAACAGATGGTGCTGATGACATAATTACTAATGATTAAATTTCAACTTTTATTAGTGAAGGATTTTTAAAGTCACAGGTAAGCAGATTGCTCAGGCTCAGATTGAGATCATCACCAGTGCTGCCCAGATGCCATGACACCACCTTCTGCCTCCACCACTCCAGTGCTTTCTTTCTACATTTCTACAAGGTCCCACACAAGTGCTGGACAAAAATCTGTTCCCATTGACACTGCTGTATACACTGGAGTGTAACCTAACACGTCCTCATAGGGTGCCACAGATTTCAAAGGATGCTGGACTTAAGAGGTTTGTAGAGATTAGAGACAGACTGTCAATCATCTTGTTTTGTTCTATCATATCACTGTCCAAGAAGGTACCATCCATATGTGCTGTAACATGAACAAAGGCTTCATTTAAGCCAAATGTTTCACTGTTACAGCCAAAAATACCTGCTTCTAACAGAGAATGGAGGAGATCTGCCTGACACCTCTATGCTGGCAGGAAATCAATATGAGAGACTCACACAGCTGATTTCAGAAGCCAAGCTGCATACCAAGGGATATGAAAGAAGGCAAAAAAGTGCAGAAAGGTTCTGCTTTGAGAAAGATCACAGATCTGCTGATTGCTAGAATCACGAGCCTGAGGCAAAACCTGGTAGTCAAACATCCGAAGGGAATATCCGTGTTTTCCCCAGAAACCCAGCAGTCTATTCAGAATTTTGTCCAATATGCTTTAAAGAACCAGTGAAATTTAATTAAAATTTAATTCTGCTTTGTGGAGAAAAGAGGTCCCCCTGAACCTAGAATGGAACAGGCAGAAGCTCCAGGACAGAACACGTTTGGCTCTCCTGATAAATAACCACATGTGTCAACCATGTGGTCCATCTGCCAGCTCTGAAACACCCCAAGCATATGAACTACAGCAGCAATCAGGCCGGGGTCTGATGGGTGCTTGAATCCCACCGGCTTCAGCACTACTGAAGCATGCAGGCAAGAACCTTTCCTGAGAGGCTCTCCAGACTGGAGTCTGAAAGTGTAACATCCGTGGAGGCAGACAGACCTGTCTCAGCTTCCCCAGATCCCCACATTCCCCTCGGAAAGGAGCTGTGAGACAGCATAACCCCAGCGCAGGCCGTTCCCGCCGGCCACGTCGAGTGCGGCCAGGTGAGCTGCAGGAGCAGAGGAGTGAAGCAGGGATCTGTTACAATCTCGTTATTCAGCTTATCTGAGCAGCCTGGCTCAGTCCTGGCAGATGTCTGAGAAGCCCCTTCTGCAGGCTGCTGAGTCCCAGGAAGATGTTAAATCATCTTGCATGCACAGGCCTACGACATTCAGTGTTTCAGTTAAAAGTGGCTTATAAAGCTTTCTCTGAGCAACAAGCCTGTTTCCAATTAATTAATTCGGATTTTCCATACCAGCATTTCCCACCAAAATGAATAAAAAAACCAATTAAAAGCCAGTCATCATGACAGGACTGCAATAACATGCAATCCACCTGCAAACTGAAACTAAATGCAGAACTAAAAAGGCCTCTGAGGGTACCCTGCATGGTTGCATGGACTTGCTCCTCATCGCTGTCAGGATGCAACACATTCATTCTGGCTGTGTCAACCCTCTCCTGGGAAGTCATTCAGCACTGGCAGCACAGCTAGTCCAGATGTGGCACTGCTCTCCTTCAGTTTCTCAAACACTTCATTCAGCTAGGACAGCTTCACACAGTGGTTCTCTCTGCAGCCACATCAAAGGCACCAGCTTCCCTGCACTCTTCATCACCTGTCTTGGTATCCCTTTCTTCTCCATGTATCAGCATATATGATACCATATATCAGCAACCATCTCACCCTCTCAAAGTCTGCTGTGTTCACATCTACCCCAGGTCTGCTATTGGCCATATGTAAAGTTGCATTTTATTTGCTTAACTTTAGCCAGAGCCGTGAGTCTTCCCAAAGACCATTAAAAGCCTGTTCCATGTAGTGGGGAAGTCTCTCAGGTACCACACACAAGCGGGATCTGGCAGAAGCCATCTCCCAGATGAACCACTGAGCATGCAGAAATGTGTGACCTGTGTTTCCAAAGCTACCTGGCAGAAACCAAACTGAAGTATTTTTAGCATAGATGCCTATTATAGCTTCTAAATTTGTGAATGTTTGTAAATTTCAAATGTTTGTGAAATAATGTTAATATGCAGGAAAAGACAGGGTGATTGCTGGAGCTACAGGCATGGTCTCTATTCAGTAGTGTAGAATACAGCAAATCTAATAGTGGCATCTTCCAGTACCTCAGTCTTGGTGGGGAAATGAAGTTTTGCATTGTGAATAGCACACTAGGTTCTCTTTGCATTGAAAAGTGGTTAAAAACTTAATTGAGGGACTTTTTTACCCCTCTGTGGTCACTAAACTCGAAACTTGCCATCACTAATATTAGCCTGAACTTAAAGGGATAGAGTTCTTGTTATGGATTAATGAAAAATAAAAATTACTTTGCCTCCAGCTGGATATCTATACACAAGGCTGCAAAATAGAGCAGAGGAAGCTCTAAGCACATCAGGATTTCACCTTAAAAACTGTAAGACACATCACAAATTTATAGAATCATAGAACATCTCAAGTTGGAAAGGACCCAGAAGGACCATCAATCCAACTCGCTGCTCCTCACAGGATTTCCTAAATCTAAATCATTTGGACTAAGAGCATCTTCTAGATGCTCCTTTAACTCTAACAGGCTTGGTGCTGTGACCACATCCCCAGGGAGCCTGTTCCTGGGACTGACCACCCACAGCATTTTCCTTATGTCCAACCTGAACTTCCCCTGACACGTCTTCTTTCCATTCCCTCGCGCTCTGACTCTCTGGTCAACAGAGAGAGGAGATCTGCACCTCCCACCCTGCTGCCCACCCTGGGGAAGTCCTAGGCTGCAATGAGGGCACCCCTCAGCCTTCTCTCCTCCAAGCTGAGCAAACCAAGTGACCTCAGCCGCTCCTCCTCAGTCTGGTCCTCAAGACCTTTCACCATCTTGGTCGCGGCCCCCAGTCAGCACTTCACCCACTTCCTCTCTGCTTACAGAAAACAAACCCACGAGTCTGCTCCCTCAGTACCTGCACCAAGGAGTTACCTCCAACGTGCTCCAGGAAACTCCTGGATCTCTCTGGCATTCTCAGTTGACATCTGGTAAGATCAAACCATCCATAAGCACACGGATCGCTTTAGATAATATTTTCATTTTCCAGAAACACTGAACTTCCTCCAGGTAGTCATTTCATTTTATTAACCCTGAAACAAAGGGATGATAAGGAATATCCCCCAAGTCGGGTACACATGGTCAGGATTATTCAAGAGGCTTCAAGATGTAGAGGGAGGTTGTGTAAAGTCCAGTTATTAAACTGTATGCTTCCACTAAGTGCAGAAAATGTTGCATGTTACCATCTTAAATTAAAAGAGAATGTGTTCATACTGCGGTTTATGATGATGCAATAAAGGAATGATGCTTTAGAAAAAAAGGTTAATGAGGTATTATCTGATTACAAAGGTAACTAATGTAAAAAGTATATCAGAAAACTGCAGAAGGAACCAGAAATCTATTTCAGTCAGTGATACACTTTGGTTTTGAAATAGCTGATTTCAACAAACAAACTCAGCCTGACTTAACCAAGGGGGCCGGGGGCAGGGGTGGAGCTGGCGTTTCAGGAAGCGTTAGCGTTACTGAATGACTGAGATTTGACAAAAGACTGATTATGAATTGTTTGTCTGAAGATTTTGTAGCGAGAGATTCAGCAGAGGTCAAGCCTCAGCAGTCCAGTATTGAACCTAAACATCTGCCTCCAAATACTGTCACCATCCTCAATTTCTTAAAACTTGTGGAATTTATCGCGTCCTTTAGTGCAATAATAGAAAGAACAATTTCCTGTGTAAATGGATTTGGACAGAGTGCAGAAAACTGCTGAACATGGATTTCTCTAGGACTGGGCTTAAGGTTAAGGCTGAAGTAAAAAAGTATGTAAAAAGCATTCTTATTTGATTCAAAACAGCCAAGACATATTAAACCAGAATCCAACAGACCGAACAATAACAGTAATAATTAAATAGAGTTGTATATGTGAAGACAGTGGAAATATACACTGGAGGGAAAATAGATGTCACATTCGGGAACTGCTGTTGCCCTGAAACGTTCCTTCAAACAGAATTTTCCTCTGGTTTTTGTGTAGTCTAATACTTTAATCCAAGGAAGAAAGATGAGCTAACCAAGTTGCAGAGCTGGCAGTGCTGTTGTGGTTCTCCTGGCCACACAGCATGGGCCAGGCCGGCACCAGGGAAGTGGGATGTGGAGACACAGGGAATTCCAGGTAAAGAAGGTGGAAGGGCAGAGTGCAACTGTTGGCACGTACTTGCCCTACACTTCTCAAGCTCCTCGACAGGCTGCTCCTGCAACTATTTCCCTAAGAAGCCACTTTCTATACCAAGGAAGCACCACTGACCATTACTCATTTAAGGAAAAATAATCTGCTTTTTTGTTGAGAAACCATAAAAAGTACAATGAGAAGGAAAAATCAGCAATCATGGATCACGTCTGATGCTGAGCCCTAATCTGTCACCATCTCCTGACTTTAGCTGTCTCCTACTTCCAGCCATTCCTCACCATGGCATCTCAAGCTCTCGGTGGCACCAGGAGCTGGTGCCTTTACTGAGGGTGTGGCCAGTGCCAGGAGCTGCTCTGAGCACTGCCCCAGACTGAGCCCCAGCTGAAGCAGTGACTGTGCAGTTCCTCTGATGCACTCGGCACACCAGCCTGGCCACGGCACAGTTGCTGTGGGGTCCAGCTCTGCCAAGAGGCACATGCAGACAAAGGGGTGCTCAGATCACCCCATCCCTGGGGAGAAACAGGGATGCTCTGCTTGTACAGAGCAGGGTCAGGCTCCCACCCGACCCGGACAGGCTGGCACCATACCGTGACTCAGCCCACTGTAGGCTCAGCCAGGCAAGATGTGGGACGTGGCTAGCAGAAAAGGTAAGGGATGCAGAAGTTTTAGGTTTGTATTAGGGGAGACCTTTGCCACCACCAGTTAGCCCCACGCTCCCAGTTGCTCCCGCATTAGGCAGTGTTTGGACTGCCAGCTAATTGTGGCATGCGAACGGCAGGCTGCACAGATGTCAGATGTCATGCTCTATCTGATGAAGAGGTCTCTGCCTCAGGCTGTTTATATATGACCTACCAGAATTTCCTGCTGCATGATGAAATAATTAGGGGGCCCTCATGCAGGGAATAACGTTGCGAGTAGGTTGCAAAGGCATTACACATACAAAAAGAAAATCCTAAGCGTTTTCCTTATCTGTGATATAATCTTCCAAGACTCCTTATATACATTCAACTTGTTTGCATTACTACTTTTAAAGTTCTTCATGCAGATGCTAAATGAAGGCTTCAGAAAGTTTAGCAGCATGCTTTCCTTTATGCTCAGATTACATAGTGGGAATAGTGGCATAAGCAAACAGGGAAAAGGGAGATTTATTTGTTTTAAATCAAGATTGCTTTTTACCTCTTAAGGCAGCAAACTCTAAACTGCATGCAGTTTAATAGAAGTTGATCCTGTCATCAGAAAGAGTCTTGGTTTTGTGGCTCTTCTTTTTTCTAATCAGCTTTAATTCACAACTGGCTTTATACATAAAGAGCATGTCCATATGCCCACAGACACTCCGTGCTCTGATCTCAGCGTCTCCCTCCCAGCTCACTACACCACAAAAGCAACCAGATCTCCTCCTTGGTTCCAGGCTGGACCAGCTTGTCCATGACCATCAAACTTCCAGGTAAAACTTAGAAACCTGAGGCTGGACTATGACCTCAGGTGCCCTCAGCACATCACGGCAGGTGAACAGGGTGACTCCACCAGCTGTCAGCAGGGGAGAAGCTGCCCAGTGGAGCTCGGCAGGGAGCTCTGCTCAAAAACACCCGCAAGGTGGAGACCCCCCAGCTGCTCTCCAGAGCAGGGCCGTGCTCAGAGCCCCCCAGCCCTGTTCTGCAGCCCTGGGGCTGGTTTGCTGAGAAAGCTGCAAGCAGAGGGCATCATTTTCTGGGCTCTCTTAGCAACCCTGCGGTGTCTCACAAACCAGGCTTGAAGGGGTTGGCAGATTCAAGGTGAGTCAGAAGTCATCCTACAGGAAAAGGTTTCTTACATCTTCTGCATTGGGGAACTGGTTTCCTAGGCTGGAAAATGAGGAGTTTGAGAGAGTTGGGACTCTTCAATCTAAAGAAGAGAGAGCTTGGGGGATCTTATCCATGACTAAATACCTGATGGGGGGAGGGGAAGGAAGAGGAGGCAGCCCACTGGCAGGACAAGAGGCAACAGACACAAACCGAAACACAGGAACCTCCATCGGAATGTTATGAAAAACGTTGTCACTGTGAGCATGGTCCAACACTGGCAGACATTGCCCAGAGAGCCCAGGGACTCTCCACCAGTGGAGATACTCAAAACTCAGCCTGGTGTGGCTGACCCTGCTTGAGCACAGGGATTGAGCACAGAGGCCCCTCCAACCAGAGCTATCCTACAAGCCTGTGAAAGAACTCATGAGAAAACTGATGTGCCTAGAGGGTCTTCCTGGAAGCCCATGTAATTTACTCTCCTTAGAGCACGGTGAAAAGCATTATGCTGTATTCTTTAGGACACACAGCTGTTACCCTTCCCTGCCATTCCTACTGCTCGTGTGACTTCATGGGCTGCTGTCAGCCTCGGGACATTCCCTGTCTCTCTCAGAGTGATTACCTGCTTGGATAGATACATTTGTTTAGAAATGTAAATATTTTCTTTCTGTTTTTCCCATTTCCAAAGCACATTACCATTATTCTACTAAGGGAGGCTTAGAAATGGCATTCTTGTTGGTTTTGAGAAGACAAAAATGCTAGATAAATCATACAGTTCAGATTAGGAATAAGAAAATAAATGAAATGAATTTCCAGATTGGGTGTGTAGCTCATAGCTGGCTACCCTAGATTTTGAGTCATTCATCTGAAGGGAGCATGAATTAGTCATAAGCATACAATTAAATAATCAGAAGTCTTTCCAGGCAGTTAATCAAAACAGGGTATTCTCACAGAAATGCAGTAATAAACAAGCACATGCTGAAGAAACACCTAGATGGGATAAATTAATAGTCAAACTTTTTTTTCCTAAATTTCTCTTATCACAAATCATAAAAATAATTTTCTTGAAAGAAAACTTAGAAGGCAATCTGGCAACCTTTCCTCAAAGCAGAGACACTTTGAAACTGGATCAGGTTTTAATGTCTCCAAGGGTGGTGGCACATGGCCAGCCAGACCCCACATCATTTACCTTCATTTCTCAATCCTTCCAACAGTTGCCCTATGAATCTCTGTAGCCTGTGTTTACACAACATGTCAGGAACAAAGAAAAAAAGCAGCAAATGCACCTTCTCCTTTGCACTTGAGTATTAGCTGCTAACCAGCCAGACCCTACCTGAGGGACCACTGGGTGAAATCAAGAATGCTTTAGTCTCGCAGCAAGGTGCAACTAGTATTTGTGGATCAGATCCCTACATGTCTTTTTCCTCCTGGCATCTTGACTTTCCATCAACTCTTCTTTTTAACTTTGACCTTTGATGCATCATTGTACTGGTCTGGGATGGAATAGAGTTCGTTTTCTTTGTACTGTGCCATGTGTTGGATTTGTGATGAAAACAGTTCATGACACACCAATGTTTTAGCTACTGATAAGCAGCATCAAGACCTTTTCTTCTCCTGTCAGCAAGCAGGCTGGGGGTACTCAAGAAGCTGGGAGATGCAGTCAGGAGAGCTGACCCCAGCTCACCAAGGTGATATCCCACACCATATGTCATTGTGCTCAGCAATAACAGCTGAGGGGATGTTGGAGTTAGGGAGTTCTTCCCTAGTCACCATTACCTGTTTCAAGGCCCTGCTGTCCTGGGGATGGCTGAACACCTGCCTTTATCTATTAAACTGCCTTTATCTCAGCCCAGAACTTTTCACCCTTTTGCCCTTCCAAATCCCCGCCCTGCTGTGGGGGAGTGAGCGAGTGGCTGCGTGGGCCCTGGCTGCCTGCTGAGATTAAATCACAGCCATTATGATGGACCCCAGTGTAGAACAAACCAAATATGGAATATAAAGCAGTCTCTAAATTATCATTGCCTTCCAGTGGTCTTCCTTTCACATCTCCTGCTCTAAATGGATCCTGCCGTTCACTAACCAGAAGGTCAGGCACAATTAATAGACATGTCTTTGAGCACACGCCGTCCCCATGGGTTTCAGTTCACATTCACACTTCCTAAGTTAGGTTTGTACATAGCACTGATAAAACACTACCAAGGAAGTGAGTCTCAAAGGCTGGAATAAAAGTTATCGTTGCCTTCACATCAGTCCTCCATTAGGCTCTCTATGTAACAGCTCCTTCAGCTACACCATACAGACACGACCTCGCTCGCTCACCACCATTAAAAGCATTCTGGTATTCAGCACCAGCTAAGGCTTTGAGGGGAGGGGAGAACAGCTGGTAGGGTAAGGGGGCATCCCACACCAAGAGCAAAAAAATTCTGCCTCTGAATCAGACAGAAGTGCACTCCACTGTGCTGATATCACAAAGAAGCCAGTGCCAGATCAATTTAAGTTCCTTATTCTCAGTGTACTGGTGCACCTTCAAGAAAGAATAAAGAGACCACAAGACAAGAAAATTTTTCTTGCTCGTGTATTTGAAGACTACAACCATAACAGACATCAAGCTGCCTATCACCAAGGCCAGGACCCCCTCAACAGCAGCATTCCTTTCTGTAAGGGAAAATCAGCAATGATACGAGATGATGGAAGGCACTGCCTGCCTCAAGGACCAATTTAGCACAGCAGGAGAAAAGTAGCTAAGGCAATATGCATCTCAAAGCAGAAGACAAATTAAAGGCAGGAAGAGTGGATTTGGAAGGGAGAGTAAGGGATGAAAGTGGCAGTTGCAATGATGGGACAGATAACCCCAATAAGGACAGAGGATGAGGAAGGGCAAATGCAGTCCTTGCAGCTCATTAACGGAGAGGGTATCTGCACTCAGAACACTGGGACATCACAAGCAAAGCTGGAGCCTGGAGAAGTGTGAGTTTACCACAACAGCTGCTGCTTTGTTCACCTTCCTTCAGCCAACAGGTAAAAAGCCCACAAGCAGCCCACATCTGGTGCCTGATGGCACCACCATCAGGTGCCACACAGGAGGATGACAGTGCTGCTGCTCTTGCTGCAGGCTCGGGCTACCTCGGTCACCCCCAGATGCTGCACCAGGGCGCATAAACGGGATCTGCTCCTGCCCCAGCATGCCTGCCCTCCCTGACCCAGCCCAGATGAGCAATGGAAAGGGTATCTCCCTGGCTGTCCTGCTGCCTCCCTGCCTCGGTGCTTGGCATGGCCCCTACACACAAAGCCACCCCTTTCTTGCCCAGCCAGGGCTCAGTGTGGTTGTCCTGAGCTAAGGAGAGAGCATCCCCATGGCACACTCCCTGCGTGCACCCACAGCAGGACCTGTGGCTGGGGCAGCACCGTGCCCACAGGCCCTGCATGGCCTTGGTCAAGACAGCTCTCCCTCTGCCTCTGTTAGATTTCACTGGCTTACCTCACACAGACGAGGAGAAAAGGTATTAAATTAGGAGCATAGTAAAAGTTGTGGGAAATTTCCCTCACAGCCAGCTGCTGACAGAGTTGTGGAACTGTCTCCAAGCCAATTTACAAGCCCTAGAAGTACCTGATATTTGGATGAAGTATTTGTGGAGTCACCCTTATCTTTTGACCTTGTATTCTTTCACAACATGAAGTCACAACTTCTGCCTAGATGTGCGAGTTAGACTAAAATCCAGTAATGTGAGTGTAAAGAAACAACTCCTTACACAAACTAAAGATGATCATTGCAAGTTGATGCACATTTTCCACCTGTAGTGCTCACTCCTTCAAGTTGAACCTTCCATTATCTAAAACTTGGGACTCTTCCTCAAAGTGATTATGGATTTAGGCAGTCCATTTGAAAACGTGCTCCCACCTGTTCAGTAGGTGAAAGACACCAGTCCCATACCACTGTTTTAGAGATTACCAGCTGTCTCCCACACAGCACCACCTGTGGAAAAACAGATGGGCCACTGCTGGGTGTGGAGAGGGGCCCAGGGGCCAGCCAGCCCTGCAGATCTGCAGATGGGAGGAGGCATCCCAGCTTGCAGCAGTGCTGACTGTCCCCCAGCTGCTGGGTCTGGTGATGGGAAATCCTCTGACAATTTGGAGCATGGAAGTCCCACAAAACAGCCCTCCCAGGGTTAGGGTTAGCATCTCCAGCCACTGTGTCCCCACTGGACCAGAGGCTGCCCCTTTTCCCACTGCCTGCTTCCCTGACCCTTAGGTGTAATAACAACAGGCTTTTCAACCACTGATAACAGACACCCCATATAAAGACACACAAAACAGAGGCAAGGATAATTGTACAGGCTCACAAAAAATTTTGCCTTGGTGGTCTGCTTGATCATGTATATTTGAAGGATAACACTGAAATATTCTGAGTGTGAAAAGGACTCTGATCTAGGGGAAACCTGAGCTCCCTTGCTGCCTGCCCCCCATGATTTCTGTGATTGATTATATATATCCTCATCTTAGTTTTAAGCTATTATTCATTTATTTCATTTGCAACATTTCTAAGCCTTTTCCTGATAATCATTTTATTCCCTTGTCCTCCTTTCATTTGGCAACAGCTGAGCTGGCAGCAAGCCCAAAACATGGTAAATGACAAATCACTACCAGATGAAGCTGTGAGTTTTACATAGAGCATTTCCTCCAGCCACAGAATACTTTGAGGCCCAATAAAATTACCAAACTGCCTGAGAATTATACCAAGATCAAGCTTTACACGAAGGCCTCCTACTTGCATAAAAACATACTAATTCTCCAAGCTGTAAACCAAGTAAATGAAGCCCCAGAAGAGCCACAGAATCAGGAGCAGCGATAGCAATGTAAATCCATAGCAGGTCCCAGGCAGGATTTAATACTCGCTGCCTCACCTGGGAGCAGGAAAAGCCCTTCGCTCCCCCCAGGAGACTGCAGCCATGGAGGAAGCAGTAACCCCCCCTTGTACCCTGCCTTCTCCATGCTAGGGAGCTGTGCCAAGTGACCTCCCTGCACATGGGGCTCAGGGAGGGTAGTGCTTTCCAACGCAGCCACAGAAAGTTTCCCAGCAATCCAGCCAGAGGAGAAAGCAACACCAGAACCTACTGCTGCTGACAACCACAGTGAATCCTGCTCTGCCGAGCACATCCCCTCCTAGGGGTGGAAGTGGATGATGTTCCAGGTGGGAAGAAAAACATTTCTGCTGCATACCCTCTGAGCAGGACAACATTGCTTTCTCCTGGGGCATCCTCCCCACAGACCCCACAAACCCAGCGCTGAAGCTGCAAGGCTTCAAATGTGAACATTTTCCTGAACCTCGTTTCACCCTCACAGCACTGAGGCCACAGGACATCAGCTTTTGTTATCAAAATCATCAGACAAGAACTGAGACACTCAATCTTGCAAAAAGGCTTCCCTGGTTTTGCTAGGTAGACAGGTTTAACCAGGGCTGTGGCATTTACAGTGCCCTTGGAGCTCATGCGCGGAGCCGTGTTCCTTCCTCTGCTTGTGCAGTCTGAATTTCCATGTGTAGTAATTCTACAGGAGATACAGAATGATAAAGTGGATGATAAACTGAAACCACTCCGAGTCACACAGCATGGGGTAAACAATCCCTGACTGTGGATATACCCAGAAGATATAAAGTGAAGCCAGACGAGTCCTAAACGGAGAAGACGTTCCTGCAGTATAAACACCCTTCCGAGATGCTGACACGAGATGTGTGTTTAAAACGACAGGGGAAGGAAACAACTGGGTAACAAAGTGGTGTTTGGTTATATAGTCCTGTCCACCCAGTGCCACAGAACTTGTTTTTCATAATTCCTGGAAAACCACTGCCTTGAGAGAGGTGTTTGATTTTTTGGGAAGTTTATAAGATAGTGAACAGCTCTGTATACAAGCACAGAATGCACACACGCATCAGGCTGGCTTAGCTGCCCCAAGTTTCATCCTGCATTCACCAAGGACTTAATTCAGCACTCACAGAGTCAGGTCAGGACAACCTGATGCCACCAAACCAGGCAGTGCACATTTCACTTGTCCGACTCAAAGGTGTTACAGGACCCAGCAGTTATCCAGGGGTTATCCAGGCTGCACACATGACAAACCTGCCTGTGCCAGCGAACTCGGGGTCCAGGCCAGGACCACCGAGGGGAGTCTGGTGGTGGTGAGTGGCAGCAGGACAGACACAAGGTCCCCCTCAGCCAGGTCTGGGTGCAGGCTGGTGCGCAGGAGTCAGTGAGAGCCTTGGCCCGGCACTTTGCTAAGATGTTCATGTATTGCCATTGGAGTGACCACTCTTTCCCAAAATGTTTTTCTTTCTCTGAACATCTTTGAAGTTAAACATTGCCCAAGAAATAATTGCACTGCATCCTTTCAGCCTTCTCAGCCAGCAGGCCAACAGCCCTCCACAGCGGGGCACAGGCCAGCCCAGACACCCAGGCTGGGTTGGAGGGATGCTGGAGAACCCTGCAGCTTCCCCCCAACAGTTCTCACAGGGGGTCCCCACCTGCACCCATGACCCCAAGCCATAATAACCACAGCAGCACCCACAGCCTCCATGGGGTGGGGGACAACAGCACCAAAACTTCAGCGAGCTGGTAGGTGGAGGTGAGGGAAACTTCAAAGGGCCAGCTCCAGACAATGCTTTCCTGTCTCCTGAGTCGAGCAGTCTGGGGGAGGAGAGCAGGGGGAGGCCTGTCAACCTTCATTGGCCACAGGTAATGGCACAGGGTAATTTCTTCTGATAATGTCACCGGAAGAGGAAATCCTGCAGACTAAACTCATTAAGGTCTGAGGGGAACGAGGTGAGGGGCTCTTTCTGCGGGAAGGAGGACCATAGGCTGAGCTTGTCTGGGTGGGGGAGCATCTCCCGTGGCACAGAGACTGAAAGCTCTCTCTCAGGGCTGCCTTTGTTAGTATACGTTAATTCTTACAGCCTGACTTTTCAGTCAAAACTCATCTGTCCTCCTCAAAAGTGCCCTCCCACCCACAGAAAAAACAAACAGAAAGAACACAAAAGAGAAAACCTCAATCCAAAAGGCGTTGGAGTGATTCTCAGGCACTTGAACAACCTCCCTTCGTTGGTGCTCTCATACCAAGCAAATCAATAAATACGGCATTACATTTCTGTGGGTGCTTGTAAGGCTGTTAAATACAGTGCAGGTACCTCCTTTGGCTTTGGATCAAGACCAAAGATGCCGTGAAGCTGAGGTTCTCCAAGTACCCTGTGGGCAGTTGTGGAACAGTCCTCAGCAGCTCTTCACCAAGGAGTGGCATTACTTGCCCAGAGCAAACACCATTACTCACGCAGGGGACAGACACAGCACCCAGCTCTCCCCTCCTCATGCACCTGCAGGACTTGCTTCAAGTCCTCTGGCACAGGCAGGAGGGGCACCACGACATCGGGCTGCCCATCAGACAAGCATCTCGTGCCCTGCCCAGACGCAGGTGGCACCAGCACCTCCTCCCCAACAAGCCATGCACACGACCCCATCCAACAGCTCATCACACAGGCACTCTCTGACTTCTGGACTGCTGCTTTCCTGCATGCTGGTAACACATCTGGAGAACATGTGCAAGTCTCTCCTCTTCGCAGCCCACAGTACAGCAGCAAAGCGTAGCCCGCTCAAGTCGATAGAAACAAGCCGTTGATTTCAGAAGCAATGCAGCCCATAATGCTTTATAGGAAATGATTTTGACGGTACCACAGCTGGAACTAGATGGATCTAGGATGACTGGTGACTTCCTCCCAGAAGCAGCTAACTTGAAAAGGTAAGATTAACTTTGGAAGCACACGTCTCCACTCCGAGAGCACGGCGGTGCCTGGCCAGCGCAGTACTCCCAGGTGGTGAGGTACCGGGGACAGTCCTGGGCACTGCTCCTCTCCTTAGCAAAGACACCCCACTCCTTCCTCCACAATGCAGCTGGATCCCACACGTCCTTAGAGAAAGATTTGTGCATGGAAACTGACACAAGCAAAATTCAACTAACTGGCTGCAGAGATGGGGCCTCACCCCAAACCAGAAAACAACTGTGGTGTTACACCAGTACTGGTCAGAAAATTTCCAATGGACACGTGTACCTTGGAAAAATCAGCTAGTCAGAAGTGAAACAGTTTGGGAAAAAGTACTTCCTTTAAAGAAACACTAGTTTTAACATAAAGACAAGAGAAACTACTTCCAGTAAAACAAAACTTTTTTTTTAGGGTTTATAAATAATGTTGTCCAATGAACTGTAAAACAAAGAATCAACTTTTCAATAAACTGTTTTAATATTTTTTTAATCAGACTGTTCACTGTTTAAGGTATTTTTTAGAATTTGAGATCACAGGAAATTAGTTCTGTGTCCAATTCTGGGCTCCCCAGTACAAACAGGGATCTCCTGGAGAGAGTCCAGTGGAGGCCATGAGGATGAGGAAGGGCCTGGACCATCTCCACTGTGAGGAAAGGCTGAGTGAGCTGGGGCTGTTCAGCCTGGCGAAGACTGAGAGGGGATCTCATCCATGTTTATCAATATCTGAAGGGTGGCAGACAAAGGGAGATGTCCCCAACCTCTTCTCAGTGGCCTGTGGGGACAGGACAAGGGGTGATGGCCACAAGTTGGACCACAGGAGGTTCCACACTGATGTGAAGAAGAACTTCTTCCCAGTGAGGGTGAGGGAGCCCTGGGACAGGCTGCCCAGGGGTTTGTGGAGTCTCCTTCTCTGAAGACATTCCAGACCCGTCTGGACCTGACCTGTGTGACCTGCTCTGGGGAACCTGCTTGGGCAGGGGCTTGGACTTGATGGGCTCTGGAGGTCCCTTCAGCCCCTACAGTTCTGTGAAATATAGAAGGAAAAAAAAATCTGTTCCAGAACAAAAGGCCAAAATCATAACTGTCCATACCCAATTAGAAGCCCTGAACCTGCACTGCCACGCTCTGAAGCATTTACCCATATGTATGGATTGTACCATTCACTCTGCCTATCTAAAACATCAGTATAACTGTTCCTTTGCAGACAAGCACATGTCTTTCTCTGTGTACATGCACACTTCCAGGAGAAGCTTAACATCTGCAGAGAGAAGCCCAGTCTTGTGGTGATACTTCAGAGAGGAGGCAGCAGGCACGTTGGCAGAGCACAGATCATGGGACTGCTCTGAACAGTGCTGCATCTCCTGTTTTAAACACAGGACTTCTATGCTTGTCATCACTGAGTACACGAGCAGCTTTTGCATCCAAGAGTAACATCGTATGAACTAAACCATTTGCCTGAGGTGGCCTTTCTTATAAATGACAGACAAAAATCTAGAGGAGTACAAACCCTCTGAAAGCACAGCAAATTGCAACACAGACACTCCAGTCCAGGAGGGATGGTTTAACTCAAGGCTGGTCTGCTGTATGCAGAGTAAGTTGAAAAGCCTCAAAATATCCCAGAGGTGAGGTGGAAGGGGATCACTGCCCTGCCAAGCAGGCACACACACAAGCTGTAAAAGCAGTGTGTGCACAGACCGACCACCCCATTTCTGCCTGCGACAGGAGCCGGTCCCCAGCCCGTGGTCCAGCTCACTGCTGCCATATGCACACAAGCAGCCCAGGAAAAAACAGCGTGGGAGCACGTGGTGCTTGTGCCAGCACCCTCCAGAAGCCATCCCAGCACACCCCAGCAGCACCAGCAAGGAGAGGTGCCTGGCGCGGCAGAGGTGCTGGACTCACCGGCACTCAAGGAAGACAGTGCACAGCACCTCTGACTCAACACATCTGGGGTGTTGGAGTGCACTTCCACTCAACTCTGGAACTGGATACTTAGTAAACCTCCCATCACCCAATCCCTACATGAGGAAAGTGACTGAGACAGCAGAAACCACCACGGAGGCACCGCAAGACATTTACCAGGGACTGTTAGTTCAGACAATGTCCTGGGCAGTGGGCCTGGGCCTGTTCCCATCCAAGTCATCAGCAGAAGCCTCCTGTGATGCCAGAGGGGCTCCGAGTTGCTTTCTTTCAGACAGAGACACTGCTACTGCAATCCACGGTCTCAGATTGCAGGGCAGAGCCCTGAGCAGACAGTGAAAAAATGATGATGAAACCTACTCTTAGACCGTGTGTGTTTACATAATCCATCTCCAGGACTGTTTGTTACTAGTGCAAACTGTACACATATAACCCTACAACAACCCCTTCCTCCAGTATCCCATCTGCAGAGGAAGGTAGCACACCCCTTAACTGGATCCATTTCTCTTCCAGTGCTTCCCTAAAACAACTGTTTAGATTTAGGAATTTAAATGGAAGCATGTATGCATGTGTGGGCCATAACAGCCTTAAAGCATCACTTCTGCTCACTGAACGGGCCTGTTTCCTTCTTGGTTCCTGATCGTGGTCTCTACAGCACCCTGCATCACATCTGCCAGCTTTGCTGGTGCCTGGCCATTACCTCACATCTGACACCCCAGAGAAAGGGTCAGGCACAGACAATCCCACACCAGTATGGTCATGGCTCTGAGAATAGGACAGTGCTTCAGAGGGTCCTGGAGAAGGGGAGAGCTTTTCTTTCTGCTGGACTGAGATGAGCAGAGCTGCCTTGCACACCCTGTATGCATGTCCCTTGCTAAAGACTAACGCGAACGCTTTGGGGGAGCACCCGATCTCAATGTATCTTAGAATTGGTTAGTCTGCTGCCAGTATATAATTGTTCTCAGAAAGTGAGGCAGGAGGAATGACCTGACTCATCTCCTGTGACAAAGGGACATGTGGCCAGCAAAGCCAGAAGGACGCACTTGCAGGGCAGGCTGCCCAGCATTAACTGCTCTTACTGCCAAGATGCAGCTGGCAGATTAAAATGAGTACATTTGCCAAATGAAACTGGTGGAAACGTACTTGGTTCTAGTTTTCATTTATGGTAAAACCAGTCTAATTACCACAGTGTCTCTACAGACCCTGAAAGATAGCAGAGCTAGAAAGATGGGACACTTCTGTCGCACCATGATGGGAACCGCAGAAAGAACAGGATGCAGGAATACACACAACACTACTCCTAGGACTGATCCTGAGAATAAATTCTGTTGCTTTTACACAGATGTTTTAAAACTTTTTTCCTCCTCAGATAAAAATTATATTCTATTTGCAGTCTTAATCATATTATTAGTAAAAACAACACATTAAAATTAATTCCATTCTGATGTTTATCATGCAGTGTAAAATATAAACTACACAAAACACAACTGAGCAATTTTAAGTCCTCTCTCTGAATCCAAATCATTAATTGCTACACCTAGATAAAACTAAACCAAAACACAGCTTTTCATTTAGTATGAGCCACAAGAAGCGTAGGGTGCATGGTCCCCACTAACTCCAAGGTAACACTGCTGCTATGGATTTGTGGTTAGGAACTTGCCCAGCAGTATCAAGGCTTGCACAGATGATTACACGAGACCTGCTGTTTGAAATAATTAGCGCAAGAAAACTCTAACTGTACAAAATACAGAAAGACTTTAGCTTGAGGGTTAGAAAGTTCTCTCATGTCCTGAAAACAGGGAGCTAGAAATGCTTTGTCTCCCTGTGCTGACACCTCACTCAAGGCAGCTGGCTTCATTGTCTGGGAGCACTGTAAGAGAACTGGACTGACTCCTCTAGCTAAGGTGCTGCCCAGGTAACAGGCACGCAGCTCGCAGGTGCCAGCTGAGGAAGGTCTCAGAGCCCTCAGGCAGGAGCACCAGCAGGTCACAATGTGTGCTCTGCTCAGCACAGGGCAGCAGCAGTGCCACAGGCTCAGGTTCTGGTCCTGAGTAACCCACTGCAGTGAG
The DNA here is from genome assembly GCA_013399135.1 of Heliornis fulica. Lineage (NCBI taxonomy): Eukaryota > Metazoa > Chordata > Aves > Gruiformes > Heliornithidae > Heliornis > Heliornis fulica. The sequence continues at coordinate 60,346 of VXBZ01011887.1, forward strand.
GGGCAGCCAGCAGTCCCCTCCCAGCAAAAGGCTGGGACTTGCCGCACTACAGCTGTACGCAGAGGAAGCTGCGTGTGAGTGGCAGCATAGGAAAGGTATGCACATCCCTGCTGCAGTGGTCACACTGGAGCTGCAGATGGGTCAGCACGGGATTGCTGCACCTTGGCATGGTTCTTCCAGCCACACACCACATCAAACACAAGTCAGAGCATTGTTACCCTTGTTAGGTGTTCCCGGTTAGCCCATCCCTGCGCACACAGAGGACACTGTAGCTACCTGCCCACTGATGTACACGATCCCACTCGTAGTGGTTGCCCTCCCACCACCTTGATGCAGCTCAAGGTCTCCCATCTCACTTCTCACCTGGACTTCTCCCCTGGTGTGGACAGACAAACGTCTCACCCTGAGCAAGCGCTGCAGGGCTGCTCCCGGAGCCTGCGGCTGCACACAATGCACGTGAGAAGACAGCTGAGAAAGGAGATCTGCCCCAGAGCTGCTGATCTTCAGCCAGCCTGACACCTGAGCCCCAAGGAACAATGGTTGCTCCACTGGGCTGCACCAGAGATACCGCCAACATAAACCTCAAATTCTTCAGATGCCAACAGCAGCATAAATGAAGGGACACCACAGGGAGAGCTCTAAACTATACACAGGGCAGCAGGCAGTGCAGAAGGTACCTTGTCTATCAGTTTGGCCAGTGTATGAGTGAACTCTGTGTCTGCTCCACCAGTGCTGTCATAGTTCGGACCAGTCACCACATTAGTGTAGCTACTGCCTCTGCCTGTCCCAGAAGACTTGCTCATGGTGAGACCAGCACTGCACATTTGATCTGTATCTGCTGCACCAACCACCATTCTAAACCTGCTTTCACTATTCATTCATTATGGGAAGGAGGCCTTTGTTACAGCAATTTCTTTGGTCTTTAGATGCAATAGCTCTCTGGTCAGAGTCCATTCTTCTTGTACATGTCATGTAGTCATACATATCACAGCTGAACCGCACATTTATAGCTTCTAGCACTGAATAGAATCTGTATGTTCTCCTCCTGTCCCTCTGCAAAGATTTAGCTGCTGAAATACTTGCTATGGGATCCTGAATATCCCTTTTAACACCAACATCCAGACATAAAACAGCTCTGTAAGTCCTGCCCTGTTCCTCCATGGGAATGTGCGGCACGATCAGCCACCAGTATGACTATCTGCCAGCATGAACCACAGATATGCCAAAAGGAATGCAGCAGAGACAGGATAAATGTAATTTCCATTTCTGAATTCTCTGTGATTTTGTCTCGTAGGAAAATGCAGGTTCCCAAAGTAACAGCATTTATAACATAGCAATGAGCAGCATCAGTATTACAGTCTGTGCAGCCCTGATGGCAAGTCAGCACTCCGCTGAATTCTGAGGTTTCTTTCATTCCATGAGACCCTTTCTCCCCAAGAGTTACATAATTTTTCTCCTGCTCATGTACTGACATTCAGACGATCCTAACGAACAGCAAAACATCAGGCTGTGAAGTGTTGCTTTATGTAAAGCTTCTTCCAGTAACCAGCCAGAGCTGACTCATTTCTAAATGTTTGTTTGCGCAGATTAAAACAAACAGCTGCCTTTTAAATCCCCAGTGATTCCCACTGTTACTCTCTTCTCTTTGCAGTCCCAAACTGCAGCAATGAGCAGAAGATTATCATTAGATTACCCGTAAAAAAGTTCATCTTCTGTCAGACTTCTGTTGTGGAATACAAAGAGTAAAGCATCATACAGAGAGCACAACAGCTCTCGGCTCCGCAGAGGCGACCAGTGGCTCTCTGTAGAGCAGTGAGGTGAACAAGACTACTCCTACAGCTAACAGCAGCAAATTATAGCTGGTTAATGTGCTGCTTAAGTAATCAATCTCTTCTGTCACTTTTTTCTTCCCTTTTTCTTTTTTTCTTTTTTTTTTTTCTTTACCACATGCTCAGTGAAGCATTTCCTTGCTGCCCTTCAAAAACAGAGACAGAATAGCCGTGGTGCTGCTGACTGGATCCAGATCCCCCTGCAGCTACAGCCAAGGTACCACAGCACAATGCCTTTTCCTAAAGCCACAGTGTGCCACAGATCAGAGAGCAGTAAATCCTGACCAGCAAATCCTGATCAGGATGCTTTCACATGCATGGAAGGAACTGCTTGGAAGGAGCCAGTGGATGACAGATGTTGTGTTAAGCTCACAGGACGTCCCCTACCTTGTCCCCTGCCCTGGGCTGCCTTCAAGCACTAAACTCAACGAAAGCCAGTGTCTGGGCAGAAACACACACTGTCTACATGTTTCACTATCCTGTAGGGCACCATCGCCGTGCCGACAGGTAAAACTGCCCCACTTAATTCTACAAGTGTCAGTCAAGAGATGATGTAGCCATATGGGTATGAAAATGGTAAACACAATGAGGAGTCAGATCCCTTTTTCCCACCTTAAAACGCTACACCAAACACCTGCAGCCGTGCGCTTCCAGAAGAACTGCATTTCATCTCAGAGAATTACAGCAGCATTCTGTACACACCAGCCACAAAACTGTAAATCTGATTCCCTACATACAAACGTTTTGGCAATTGCAATCTGCGGGCAGCAAACCAGGATCTTGTTTCTCTTGCAAGTTTCACTTCGGGTTTCAGATCTGGGATGAATGAATTGCCTTTCTTCATGAGCACCCCTGGCTGACCAGTTAGCAAACAAAACATCCTCAGCTAGGCAGTCCCAAGCGTGCTTGGTTTTTAACATTTTCGTTTGAATACACACGCTGAATACTGCGTCAACAAAGTCATAAATTAGCTGGGGAAGGCTGCGAAAGCTTGTATCTCAAAACAGAGTGAATCTGCCCGTTAATTCGCGTCACAAAGAACTGTCCTTCACACTGATGTGCCAAAAGAAAGTCCCAGCACTGAGTGGGCAACGAGGTGCTCATTGTAACATGCTCTGAGGAGTGTCACTACTTTAATCACACAGCAACCAGTCATCCAAATCTCCGTGTAACAGCCAAAATCCCCGATAGTTGGGAGACACCAGCATTAAGATGTCAGAGGCAGTACACTCCCCAATTCCTGATTTCCACCAAGCTAAGCGCTACTTGAGAAGTCTCTGAACATGTCTGCAGCTGAGCTCTGAACAACTGTAATCCAGCCGCTCGGAGATCCCTAGATAAACGTCGAGCAAGAGCCAGAACATTTCCAGGGCTGAGTGAGCTCAGTACACGGCGTCTACATGAGAAGACGAGGCTGAGGACCGCACTGTGGTCCCTGCTCACCAGAGCACGGCCTTGGACATTGGAAAGAGCCGGTATTTGATCCCAAGGTAGGGAACGTGCCCTGCTGCGGGGAAGGGTAGTTTCCACTCGCCTGGAGAGGTAATTCCCCCGCCCGCCCCAGGCTGAGCTGCGCTCGGCTTTCAGAGGCGCGACTCGGGTGAGGTCCCGCAGGTCCGCTCCCGCAAGGAGCTGCGCTGCCGTGCGGTGCCGAGCCCGGCTGCCCTCTGCATCTGCGTTTACCCCCGGACCCGGTGCCGGCTCTATTGCCAGCGAGGCGAAGGACCTGCTAGGCGGCCCGGGTCGGAACGGGACCGGCCGCAGACCCGGGTTGCCGCCCGGCGCGGCGCGTCCCCCCGCGCAGCCTCGGCGCCGGGGCCGTCTCTGCTGCGGCCGTCGAGCGGCTTCTGGGGCCGCGGCGGGTCCCGGCGCGGCCAGGGCGGACGGAGCCTGGCACGGCCCCCG
>VXBZ01011887.1:69773-89475 GCA_013399135.1 Heliornis fulica
ATTTTTCGCGCTTCTCTCGCGGGAGCCTTCGGCCTCGCGGCGGTTCGGTCCACTTCGGCTTGCGGGGAGCCGCTGCGGGGACGGGCGGGCGAGGGGCTTTGGCGGGCGTTGGGTTCCAGTGGGCAGCGGTCAGCCCCGGGGGAACACCTAGGTGCCGCCGCAGGTCCGGGAAGCGCTTCTTTCTTCCGCGCTGGGGTTGGATTTTGGGTTGGCTTTTTTGTTTCGGGCGTGTTGGAGGACGGAGCGGAGAGAAACGGTAACGGCTGCCGAGGCAGAGAGCTTCCTCGCCGTTCTCTGTGCTCTCACCTGAGTGGTGGCAGCACGACCCGTTTGTTATTAAGTCTTCCAGTGTGGTGTCGTGGGTATCAAAGCACCTCTTGAGAACTGGGGAAAGATGTTATTTCTGTGAAAGGTGGCCTAGTAAGATCTGTGAAGGAAACAAGCTGAGTGAGTGCAGTGTGGTTTTGTTGGCCCTTGCATTCAGGACCAAGTAAGGTCACGTAAAACCAAGCAAAACCATGTGATGTTAAAGTGTGAGCATGGTTGGGATGGGGCTGTGTTCCTTCTGTATCAACAGCCACTAAAATGATCCTGGATTGGACTTTTGCCTGCTTTCCAAAGTGAGACGAGACAATCATGTTACAAATCACACGATGCCTTTAAATGCAGCCTTAGGTAAAGCTATTCCGGATCTGGTGAAGCAAAAGTTGTTACCACCCCTGAAAGCACAGCAACGATGTTGCTGGATTGTTTGCTGGGTTGAGGAGGTCAGAAAAGGTGTCTGCCAGGTTAGTGTTCGTTTGGAGTAGCATAGGTGCAGGTGTGGGGTAGCTGCTCTGTGCCTTTTGTTCTAGTAAATAGCAGGCACCTTTGCAACAGCCTGGGCTTGGGCATAACTAGCACAGAAGGGTAGGGAGCAGAGTGGTCTTGAACTTGATTCCGGTCAGATTTGCTCCAGTGATGCTTTGGTAGCTCACTTACTGATTACTGCTGTTTTCTGTGTGAGAGTAAGAGACCTCTGACTTAGCATGAAGTTTAAATCATCTGTTGCTCTTTCCTGCATGGGCAGAGAAAGGAAATCTGTGCTGGTAAACTGGTTCCTGGTGGTCATCAGCAGTATGTTTTCCAGCTTCAGCCCTTAAATTAGTGAACAAGGGTGTAGGTGGGTGACTTCAAGCGGGACTGTTAAAGCTATTGATGCCCTGCTCTGCAAAGAGCCACGGAAGAACAGGCAGGGAGAGGAGCTTTGGCTGGCTGGGGCATCAGCTCCTTGCTTTGCAGCCTGTCTGTGCACAGGCTCCACTCTCCTGTGCCAGGCTGCCGGCTGTGGGCCCTGTGGGGCTGCCTGCGGAGCAGGACAGCAGGAGCACTCAGCTGGGTCTGGTTGCTGCTGGCTTTGGAGATGCTTTGGAGGTGCTTTGGAGGATTGGTCCCCTCACAGCTGTTATCGACAGCTCTGCATTAGGTGGTGGTGTAAACTTGTCAGCATATGGAAAGTGGCTGCCAGTGATGATGATAGTTGGGAGGTTGTTGGGTGGCTGCAAACCGTAGTGTTATGACCTGAGGAATGACTGAAATGGGTGATTCCAGCCTGAGTATCAGAGTCAAAACCTCCCTCTCTGTGGTTTGTCTGGCAGCTCTGGTGAAAGGCACGTCCTGGATTATCTCAAAGCTGCTGCTTTGCTGTAGGCTGTATACAGACTCTTTGGTAAGAGAAGTTGGCTTGGAAAATTAAAGGACTAAATCCATACTTATTATTTGGTTTGCAGAACTCCTGTGTGGCATGGGATTATCCGTAGGGTTATTACTTAATTTTTATGATAGCGGTGAGTCTTGTGTTTTCAAATTAGTCAAGCTTTAACTAATGTGTGGTGCAGAAAGTCTGCACAACAAAGAGTTCTCTCTGAAGCGATGAAGAAATTAAAATAATTGTGCTCAATTTATCTGTTAAAACTAGAGGAGTTTTCAAAACTGCTGATTTCTGCTGCTTTCTCTACCTAGTTTCACTGCTGGTACTTAATCTTAAAAATACTGGAATTTGCTATTAAAGTGACTGCTGATACTTTGAAACTCTGTTACAGTAATTTTGCTTTAGTGGAAACTTGGGCAAAGGAAGGTGTGGTTCCTGGTGTCTCTTCATTTGACAGGCTTTCTCTTCTTTTTTTTTTTTTCCCCTCTGTGTGTGATACTTGTGTTTTAAAATTTCAAATTGCTTTGCAAAATGAGTTCTTTGCTAGGCAGGACTTTTTGCAAGCTGGGAAATACAAGTATGTAAGTTAGTTGCTTTCCCAAGGTCGCGCGAGGCCAAAACTTGCTCTGTTACTCTTAGACTATGAGAACAGAACTGAACACAAAATACCTATGTGGAACTTGACTCTCTTGCTTCCTCTTCTGGTGCTTTTAATTACAAAACCATGAAAGCTTATTTTGAAGACCTCTGTCAGATTGATTAGCCCTTAATTTGCATGCAGTTCTATAGGAAAAAAGGTTTTGCCTAGAAGATAGATTTTTCCATAAATCATGGTTCGCATAATGTTGGGCTGTGTCTGGATGGAAAAAAACAGGGTTTTGTAAATATGAGCTACAATATCAGTAACACAAATGTAGAGGGGTGCTTTTCTTTGGTGTTGTTTCAGGTAAATGACCTCTGCTGGCACGTGCGCTGTCTCTCGTGCAGCGTTTGCAGGACGTCTCTGGGAAGGCACACCAGCTGTTACATCAAAGATAAAGATATCTTCTGCAAACTTGATTATTTCAGGTATATCATACAGGAATATCACTTTATGAAATAAGATGCTGCACTTGCTTGTTACCTTTCACTTATGCCACAACTACAAGGTGTGTTTAGGCTCTGTGGGTTTTCTCTCCTTGGCTTGTTTTCCATGGTTGAAATGTGGTATCTCCTGCAGAAGGGCTTGAGAAACTCCAAGCCTGTCTAAGTCCTCTACCTGCTAAGTCCCCTCCTCTGCCCCTCCATTTCTATGCGTAGCCGCTGCGTTCGTGCGGTAATTCTGTAGCACGGAGGGGGGGGGGGCAGGCTGCTGTCCCTGCCGCAGTGCGGCTGCAAGGCTGCCGTGTGCCACGAGTCACCCCGGGCAATGCCGATGGAGAATGTGGGACTAGCACTGCACTGGTGTGAGAAGGGGGGTATTGTGCAGAGCTACAGAGACAACCCCAAACAAATCTCATGGTCTTTAAGCTTTTGGCAGTTAAATCGGTCACAGAAGGGTTTAGAACATGAAGAATCCTTCCTGTAAGGAGGGATATTTACTTGTGCTGGCGTTAGAAGCACTCCTGTGGCAGACCCTTTGTCCTGGAAAGTCAGAAAGACTGATGTTAATTTGAGTGTGGTAGTGCTTCCCCTTACCAAAATATTTGTGGGCTTCTCCCCCGAGTAGTGAATAGGCTGTGTCTGGCCAGCCCATTTTGAGGCTGCAAAAGAGTGGGAGAGACAAGCTTTTAACACTGAATTTCTAGAGAAGCAAAGTTTTGTGAGACTTCAAAAAAAGATCTTAGGAGTCTGCAAAGGTGGTGGTTTGGTTTGGGGTTTTTTGGGACAAATTCTTATCTACATAACCAACATATCTTGGTGGCTAGTTTCCTCTTCAAAGAGAAATATTTTACTGTAGCAATGTAAATACTTGCAGATATTTGAATATCTTTTAAAATCCTGATGTGACGGTAATTAAGGAAATAACTATTAAGATACAGGTTTTCCCCCTTTTGCTAAAGAGGACCAAATGATTTGTGAAGGATGGTATAGCTAAATGTAATAATTCAGACTGCTGTTACTAGAGTAATGTGAAATACATTTGAATAATTGAGAGAATTTTCAACAGTCAGCTGTTTCCATCTCCTCCTCGCAGCTTTTCAAAGAGTAATTATCACTACTCAAAGAGTAGTGATAGGAAGTTGCAAACTCACGTAGCAGTTCAGATGTTTCAGTTTTACTCTTTGCCTTACAAGATTAGTAGTTCAGGAGGGGTCTTGGCTTAAGCTGTCTGAAACCAACTTGCTGAGTAGCGTTTTTCTCCACCCCCGGCGATTGCGCTGTCCCCTAGCTCCTTGTGGCCGGTGTCCTTGCTGCGTGTCTCAGCTGCACTGGCACAGCCTGGTTGCCTCTGACCCTCCCCCGAGTTTCCTTTCGCCCGTTATGGTGGTGTCGGTGCCTTCACGCTCCTGCTGCCTCTGTCTTTGCAGGCGGTACGGCACCCGCTGCTCCCGCTGTGGGAGGCACATTCATTCTACTGACTGGGTCCGACGGGCTAAAGGAAACGTGTACCACCTGGCGTGCTTTGCGTGCTTCTCCTGCAAGAGACAGCTTTCTACGGGAGAGGAGTTTGCCTTGGTCGAAGAGAAGGTCCTTTGCAGAGTACATTATGACTGCATGTTGGACAACCTGAAAAGAGAAGTCGAGAATGGTAACGTAGTGCTTTTGTTTAAAACTCAACTGCATTGTTCTTAATTGTTGGGTTTGACTTCATCTTCCTTATTAAGAGGTAATTACCTAGCTTTATGAAGGCTGGAAGCACAGGTTCTTGAATTAAAACAACGTGCAAATCATTTGATGTTTTAATCTTTTATTTTTAAATTTGTGTAACTTGTTTTCTATCCTAAGGAAAAGTGCAAGAGCACATCTGGTTGATAAAATCCCATACTGGATCTATTTCGTCCCTCACTTGGGACAAATCTGATTTTTTTTTTTTAAGCTACTGCTGGTTATTCTTGGAGTGCAGTCTGACTTAGAAATAACGTGATTTTGAATGTCTTAACAGGCAGTGGTGTTTTCTTTTTAACTCTCAGGTAATGGGATTAGCGTGGAAGGAGCGTTACTAACAGAACAAGATGTGAATCACCCAAAACCAGCCAAAAGAGCTCGGACCAGCTTCACGGCAGACCAGCTCCAGGTAGAGGCAGTGTTAAAACCACGCGCAGTTGAGGTTTGTGCAGGATGTGGAGGCTGAACTGATAGAAAAGGGGATGTGTACAGAGGGAAAGGAGAAGCTTGTGTGCTCTAAACTATTTCATAAACCATCAAGACGCAGCATGTTTCTGGAATTGTTTGCTAGCTTCAGCGGTTCAATATGAAATCATTACTCTTCGAGCTTTTTATTTCCCTGGGGGCGACCAGTAATTCTACAGAGTGGAAACAAAAGGTTGTTCTATTTTGATTGCTCGATGAAATCTATTTAATCAGGCGTTTACATCGCTGCGCATAATAAAGACAAAATATTTTTTGAATGATGTAATGCAGAGAGTTGTGCAGAAGATGGGTGTACTGTATATGACTTCAAGACACAAACAGGATGGACGTTTAGATTTTGTTGTAATACACAATAAGGGCTGCAAAAGACTCTGTTCTTGAAAGAGGTAAGTACTGTGGGTTCTGGTTCGTGGCTGCGTGAGCACAGGCTAACTCCCATCAATGGCTGCTTATTGTCTTGCTCTCGTTTATAGAGAAGATAGGGAACAGTTGCATATTTATTTCTTGATTGCCCTTTTTCCTCCAGAGATGGCTCTCCTCAATACTTGCTAATTAAAACACGTTACAGTCTTGGCTGTGCTTCTGTACACCTGGAGGAGAGCCTATCAACACAGACTCACCTCTGCTTTCCTGCTTTCCTTCTCTTTTTAGCCTTACTCCAGCCCTTCCAAAAGGCTCCACATGCTGGTTTCCTCAGTGTCTTTGACTTTTGCATGTTAAAAATATACTGAAGTTGTTACAGGCTTGGTGTCATGTTTCAAGACCCAGTTTTGGTATTTAATGCTGCACCTATTAGTACTCTCTTTTCAAGGAGCTGGGCACAGTGAAAGACGGCATAAACACATGTGAAGTACTTGGCAGCAGTTCTCGTGCTGTCTGCTCTGCTCTTGACGTGTAGCTGAAGTCTGCTTTCCAAACACCCCTTTGTACTAGCTCAGCTGCTCCTTGTAGTCCTTCCTATGGTCAGGACTGAGGGAGGCAGGAGCTAGGAAGCCTGAACGTGTGGAATCAAGCCCCTCTTGTGGGGTCAAGCCTGCCCTGACAGGGACAGGAGGATGACCTGTGTCCTTTTGGCTCTCAAGGCTTCTTGTCTCGTTGCTGCCTTGGCAAGAGTTCGCTCAGGACTGCTTCAAATAGGAATTGTTTCACGTTCTGGATCGCTGCTTCGCTTACACTGGCTTTCTAGGGAAAAGCACTGTGAGTAGGGCCAGTTCCTGACAAGGGGGGTGGTGAGCCCAGGTCTGGAGGTCTCAGCCCCTAGTGGGATGGAAGCTGTGGCTGTCTACCCAGTACTAGCTATGCACCCTTGCTTTCAGTTTGTAAGGAGTCTCTGAATTTCTGTCAGACTAATGCTCGTTTTCCACCCTCTCAGCCAAAGTTCTGTTCGGTTGGCCTGCACTCCTCTTGTTTGTGGTGACAGCAGCTGCTGACAACCAGAGTTGGGGTGTAGTAGCATGTGCAGGGTTTCACTGGGGCTGTGTGATGTGGCATTTGGCTGCTCGAGCTTGGTGGGCTGTTTCAGCCATGGCTGCAGACAGGCTGTGGCGTTTGTACGGAATGAGCCCGATATCTGTAGTCTGGGAAGGGAGCAGGGCAGGTGCTGTGGATGTGCCCAGCCTCCTGTGTGAGGAGCTGCCTTTCCAGCAGCAGCTGGAGGAAGATCAGCCCAGCCATCGTGGTAGGAGCGAACTGTGTCTAGGGCTGCTCCCTGTTTGCTGTCAACGAAACTCCACGTTCGCCCTTTCTTCCTCCTGTTTTAAACAGACTGAAGCCTCCTTTATCAGGAGTTTGGATCTCAGGGCCTCTTGCTGTCTAATGCCCCCGTTGCCTGCACCCCTACCTGGGTGTAGGGCTCGAGCTAGAGACGCGTGGGGGGGCGGTGGGTGCAGTGATGCTCGCACAGTACTCGCACGAAGGGACGGCCGTGCTTCTGACGCCTCGTATGAAACAGTAGGGAAGGAAAGAGTGTTGACATTTGTGAAGGTGGAGAGTAGCCTGAATCTTCAGAGGTGGAGCCAGGCAAAATTTGCAGACTATCAAGGGACAAAATCCAGGAATGAGGAACCAGAGCTTGCTGAGCTGCTGCAGGGAGCCTGCAGAAACCCAAGAGCTTTACTTCATTAACTGAGGGAAACTCTTGCAGCCTTTACAGCTGTCCAAGATGCAGGTTAAACTGGCAACTACCTCCTCAAAAAGGCTGTAATACCTATCCCAATGGCAAGTGTTCGCTAAATTTTATGTAAAAAGGAGAGTGTAACCAACACAACTGCACGTGCCAGCTGGACAAGGTGGGGCCTCTGGGTTCCCAGGTCAGCTGAAAGTGAAGCACCAAGTGCTTCCCAGTCGCCTGCAGCCGAAACGAGGGCTGAGAGGTGCTCCATATGAGACGCAGACAGTGATTGACAGGTTTGGAGCAGTGGATCAGAGAGCTCACTCCTTCTTCTGTGTGCTACACTTTGCTGCCGTAGATGCTTTCTTTATCGAGTGTCTTTGAATCACTCTGCAGGGAGTTTCCTCCCACAGACCGTTTAATGCAATGACAGCACAGCAGCCCCCTCCATATTTAACTGCTACTTTCTTAATTTCTTTCATTTCTGGTAGATGTCTCAACTTCATCAAACATAATAATGGAGTTGTGTTTTGGCCTGTGGGAGTCGGGTTTCGTCTTAGTGTGCTGGGGACTAGTGAACACAGCAGCTTCCTGAAGCCAGATAGGGAGCACGGCCACCGGCTGCAGTGTTTGCGTGCTGGGGGCTGCGTGTGGGAACGGGGATCTTCCATCTTGCCCTTTCAGGTTATGCAAGCACAGTTTGCTCAGGACAACAATCCGGATGCACAGACGCTCCAGAAACTGGCAGAAAGAACAGGCTTGAGCCGGCGCGTTATACAGGTAACCGCGGAGACCGACAGCGTCCGGCACTCGCCCCCAGAAAGACTGAGTGACAGTTTTCTCCAGGTAGCTGCTCTGAGATGGAAAAAGATCTAATGAGGCAGCTTTAGCATCAGACACCATCTTTAGTAGGGAATGGGTGTAGGACAAACATGTCGAGGTGGACAGTTTGCTGTACTCCTCTTGCGCGTTGCATGGGGGCTGGCGCAGGCTGCAGGTCACTGCAGAAGCTTTCTGGGCTCGACTGCACCTGTTGCTGAGGCACTGAGTAGGCTTAGAACGAATACTCTGCCCTTAGCTGGGCCTTCCACGCACCACGGGCGTCCAACTAGTTGACTGTAGCTGGAGTTGGAACGTGGGCTGGGGGGTGGGTTATGATGCTGATGTTTGAACATAACACAATACATCAACGGGATGTAAACTTCTCTTTTGCCCTGTTCAGGTGTGGTTTCAAAACTGCAGAGCACGCCACAAGAAGCACGTGAGCCCTAATCACTCCTCTACTGCTCCTATCACAGCAGTCCAGCCCTCCCGGCTGTCTCCACCCATGCTGGAAGAAATGGCGTACTCTGCGTACGTACCTCAGGATGGGACTATGTTAACTGCTCTACACAGCTATATGGATGGTAGGTGTAACAGCTTTGCACATCCAAGTAAAATCGTTATTGACTGTAGCGAGAACAGTTTGCTAAGTACCAGTTAAAGAAGCTTAATGGATTTCTAATTTCTAGTATTCATTACAGAATACCTCAGAGCTCACTGTGTGCACCTCATCAAGAAGCGTGCCTCTGAGCAGTAAGCCCTTCGCTCTAAGAGCAGAGCTGAAGAGCTGGGTGTGAAGACCACTTCTTGTGCTCACCCCAAAATATGAATACTAGTAATAAGAAGTCAGATGCCTTTTCACAGAATTACAGAATGTCAGGAGTTGGAAGGGACCTCTGTAGATCATCCAGTCTAACCTCCTGCCTGAGCAGGGTCACCTCGATTAGATCACACAGGGACGTGTTCAGATTGGTCTGGAATGTCTCCAGAGGAGACTCCACAACCTCTCTGGGCAGCCTGTTCCAGTGACCTGTCACCCTCACAGTGTAAAAAGCTTTTCCTGACATTCCCACGGAACCTCCTCTGTTCCTGCTTGGACCTGTGGTCCCTTGTCCTGTCCCTGGCCATCCCTGAGAAGATCCTGGCTCCATCCTCCTGATACTCACCCTTCACACATTTATAGACATTAATGAGGTCATCCCTCAGTCTCCTCTTCTCCAAGCTGAAGAGACCCAGCTCCCTCAGCCTGTCCTCACGAGGAAGGTGTTCCACTCTCTTCATCGCTTTGGTGGCCCTGCGCTGTTTTTAAAAACATCCATGGTGCATTTTTAATAACAAGTAATTTCACTGAAAATTGCTATTTAATACACTAGTTTTTAATGGCATACTAAATATATGTAATAAAATTTTAATAGTAGTATGCTAAATAAGTTTGAAATACTAGCATCTGAGCACACTAGTAAATGTTTGCTCCCAGCCCCTCACCATGGCAGGTATGCACCATCCAGCAGCTTTGCTGAGTAAACTTCCCTCGCTGCACCTCCCGTGGAGAGCGGTGAGGAGTGAGTCACTGCATGGTCTACGACTCAGCAAGGCCACGGCGTGGGCCCATTGCTGAGATTCACTCTCCTAATCTGAGCTGTGATTAATGTTTTGGGAGAACTTGGTTCTGTTCTGCGTGTGTGTGGCCTGAGCTGATGCTTCTCCAGAGCAGCAGTGTAAGGGCGGGCTGTGGGCGGAGGAGGGCAAACACGGGGCTAGAGAGAGCAGTGGTTGGGACCAGCAAGCTCTTACTGCCCAGTGGGATTTAACAGCTTTTAATATGTCTGTATCTCCAGCAAAGCTGACCAGTAAATATTTCTGTTTTTGTAGCTCATTCACCTACAGCTCTTGGACTCCAGCCTTTGCTACCCCATTCAATGACACAACTGCCAATAAGTCACACCTAATTCCTTTCTGTTCAGGGATATAAGCTATTAAGGATGTAACCTTAAGTCATTTATTGTGTATTGAAAAGTATAATTGGGAAGATACTGATGTTAACTTTTTATTTAACATCTAAAGCATTTTCAAGACCATTTTTGCTGCCCAGGTATGTAAGTATATCTATCCTGCAAGACACTTTTATGGTTTCTGCATAAATATTATGTTGTTTACAAGCCTTATTAAACACCTTTTTGTATTGTCTGGAAGTAGTCCACTCTAGTTATGTGTGTGTTAATTTATTTGTCATCAAAAGAGCACTTTGCCTAAAAGAAAGGACTGAAAATTGTGCAAAATGTTTACAATTCTTTGTGAAATCGTAGTTTATCATTAGTTTGTATCTGTAAGTTATTGCTGAAAGTATTACCTGTATTTGAGTTGTATACAGCCTATATGTTAAAGCTTATTTCTGTGAGTTTACAAAATAAATTTTGGTTGCAGATATTTTCAAAATGAACTGAATAAAGTTTCTGCTGTAGCATGCTAAGCACAAATGTTCTTTGTGACTGAACTGTACCTAACTTGACTCTGATTTTAAGAGGTCCCTGGTATATGTAGGAACACCACACTAAACTCAGGAATGTCTGCATCTGTCTCACCTGGCTTTAGAAATCCTCTGTTGGGTTTAGATGCGTCTTGGAGCGCCCCAGATGGGTGGCACTTCAAGTGTTTGCAGAGCAGTGCTGCTCGTGAGGGTGAATACTAGCAACGTGAGGAGAGTCCAGTGAAGGTTGCAAGTCAGGATGGTGAGTACCACAGGACACTTAAACAATGCAGAGCCTGGTAAAGCAGTGCAGCTATGGCAGGAACACTGGTATGCTGAGTCAGCACCTTTCAGACCACACCTGTTCGGTTTAAACCTGAAACACTGTATGAGCCTGGCCTATGAAACATTTGTCTTAAATCACTTTTAAGCAAGATGTTATCTGTAACAGAGAGAGAGCAAGGTCGAGCTCTACTGCAGAGCTGCCTTTAGAGGACTGTGTGTAATGTACTCACACCCCCCCAAGGTGTTCAGCCTGCAAGGTCACATAGTCATCTGGCACTGGCTCACGGTGTCAGCACATGTACCTTAAGAACTCCAAACTGGAACTGATGATGCAAAGCTTATTTTGCATCAAGAGATTCTCAAAGGATGAAATGTTAATAAAACAGTTAAGCTGTGACCCAAAAGTACTGTCATAAGACCAGCCACTAGCTCTTGCTCCCTTTTCCCTTCTTTCCCTGACTTGCCTAACCAGTGCAAGCTACAGCTGGTCATGTCTTATTGGGTGTTGGAAAAAGTAACTGCACTGCAAATCAAAATGTGTCCTATTCATCGTGCTGTAGGTGTGATAGAGATACGTGTCACAGGGTCTACAAAGAGTGTCTGGTTTTGGTCATTAGAAGTTGATAGGTCTGGAGCTATTGCTCCAGGATCTTCAACGTCTTTTAGAAGCATTAAATATAAATCTGGCTGTTCTGAAATTCCAGGTGCTCACTGGAAATGAGAGTTTGTATTTGTATACATTTGAAAAATATTTGGGCATTCTCTAGTCTGCTTTTCCTCTAAGGCACAGTGAGATTCTGTAGCTACCACTAGTGGAGATGTTTGACTAAATTGTTCTTAAATCTCTCTAATGGTAGAAATTTTTTACAGACTTGACATGAAATCTGGCACTTCCTCAGGAGAAAAAAAAATAATTCAAGATACTTCCCAGTCTTCTCTTCTATGCCAGACACATCTTATTGATTGAATTTTTCATGCCAAGCCATTCGCTCTAAATGTCTG
The DNA here is from genome assembly GCA_013399135.1 of Heliornis fulica. NCBI lineage: Eukaryota > Metazoa > Chordata > Aves > Gruiformes > Heliornithidae > Heliornis > Heliornis fulica. The sequence goes on from VXBZ01011887.1 coordinate 81,444, forward strand.
TTTCTGTGCTGTTTCCTCTGTCCATCTTCTTGAAGCACAACACTGTTTTGGCCTGGTGTGACTGGTGCTCGGCAGGAGGATCAGGGCACGCTGTGTTCCAGGATGATGACTGCTCTTCTCCTGACAGCACTACCCTCCACATCCTGCTTGCCGACAGCTCTGACCTCCTCTCCTGTTCACCATGCTCCATAGGTTACTGTAAGCCAGCACTTTCCAGGGCATCACACTGGATTTCACCCTGAATCTTTCTTACTGTTTGTCAGTTTCCAAACTCGTTCTGAATTCCAGCTCAGCTGCCCAGCACTGACATTTTGTCTTGTCAAAAATCACTGAGAATCAACTTGTTCTGTTGTCCAGGAAATTAACTAAATTACTGACTATGAGCCCGATCCTCTGGGGATTGTGTGTTTTAAACAGGACAGTGTATCATGTGAACGGCTTACAAGGACTCTCCCACTTTTTTATCCGAGGTTATTTTCCTATCCTGGCTGTGTCAGGCTGTGACATGTGCAGCTTCTCGACTACCCCTGCAGCTGTCACTTGCCAAAAGCGAGTTGGGCTGAGGTGACGTCTCCCTGGTGGTGTTCTTGTTATTGTTGGTTTTGTATCTGCAGTATAGTAACCATGAGCACTTTCTGCATCACCCTTTCTGTCATCACAGCTGGAGCTGAAGAGATGCTTAAAGTTTAAGCAAGTTGACCTTAATACACTTCCACCTCTTTTTTTTTTTTTTTTAATAGGTTTCATTTCTGAAGAAACTTGTCTCTTGTCCAGCCCTGTGGCTGCCCTGTGGAGGTTCCAGAGTGGACAGCAGCCCCCACCCCCCCCAAGCCTATGGGCTTGCTGAGCTCATGCTGTTCATTTCACTGGGCTGCCATCATTACAGTGCTGGACAGTTAAACTCCAAATATCCAGCTACCCATACACACCCCTCAGACAACTCCTTAGGACAGTGTGTGCACCTGCAGCACGAAAAGCTCTACAAGTTCAGAAATGTCACTTGTGTCAGTTTAACTCCTGTCAGTTAACTTTTAACACCTCCGTGGGCTGGAATTAAAAATGAAGCAACTGGACTTGTCACTAACAGCAGGACAAGCAGGGGGCTGGGGCGGGCAGCTGCCTGTACGTCCACCTGCAGGGCACGCACAGCGACGGAACGCAGCTCTCGCCGCTATCTCAGAGAGGGACCTGCTGCTGCCGACCCTGGTTTCAAGCAGAATAGGGTTTCCTTTAAGAGAGGATGTTTTTTAGCTGCAGGTGAGGGTGTAACTGCTGCTCAGCCTTTTCAGGAACGCAGGTCCAGAGCATGGTCCAAGCAGGGACTGCAGGGACTCAGCGCTTGCTTCCAGCAAACACTTAAATTGGAAAAAAAGGTATGTTCAGGATAATGTCATGTGGAACAATATCACAGAACTGTAGGGGTTGGAAGGGACCTCCAGAGATCATAGGGTCCAAGCCCCTGCCAAAGCAGGTTCCCTAGAGCAGGTCGCACAGGTCGGTGTCCAGACGGGTCTGGAATGTCTCCAGAGAAGGAGACTCCACAACCCCCCTGGGCAGCCTGGCTCAGGGCTCTATCACCCTCACCAGGAAGAAGTTCTTCTTCACATCAGTGTGGAACCTCCTGTGGTCCAACTTGTGGCCATCACCCCTTGTCCTGTCCCCACAGGCCACTGAGAAGAGGTTGGGGACATCTCCCTGTGTCTGCCACACTTCAGATATTGATAAACATGGATGAGATCCCCTCTCAGTCATCTCTTCTCCAGGCTGAACAGCCCCAGCTCACTCAGCCTGTCCTGACAGGGGAGATGCTCCAGGCCCTTCCTCATCCTCGTGGCCTCCGCTGGACTCTCTCCAGGAGATCCCTGTCTGTTTTGTACTGGAGAGCCCAGAACTGGACACAGNTTATACCTGGGGTTGTTGCTTCCCAGGTGCCTGACCCTACGCTTGCTGTTATTGACCCTCACCTGGTTCCTCACTATCCAGCTCTCCAGCCTGGCCAGGTCTCTCCCAAAGGCAGCGCAGCATTCCTGCGTGTCCTCCACTCCTCCCAGCTCTGGATCACTGTGTACTTGTTGGGGGTGGACACTGTTCCCTCATCAAGGTTGTCAATGAAGATGTTAAACAAGACCAGAGCCAACACCGATCCCTGGAGAACACGGCTCGTCACAGGTCACCAGCCAGACTCTGCTCCACTGGTCCCCACCCTCTGGGCCCAGCCTGGCAGCCAGGTTTTGATCCACCTCACAGTCCACGCATCTATCTCATGCTTTCTCAGCTTTGTTATCAGGATGTCGTGGGAGATAGTGTCAAAAGCCTGTCTGAAGTCAAGGTAGATGACATCCACTGCTCTCCCTGCATCCACCCAGCTGGTGATGACATCGTAGAAGGCTATGAGGTTGGTTGTGTACAATCTCCCACTGGTGAATCCATGCTGACTGCTCCTCATAACCTTCATCTCTTCCAATTGCTTGGAGATGGCATCCAGAACAAGCTGTTCCATCACCTTTCCAGGGACAGAGGTGAGACTGACTGGCCTATAATTACCTGGGCACTCCTTCCTGCCCTTTTTGAAGGCCAGAGTGACACTGGCTGACCTCCAGTCCTCAGGCAGCTCTCCTGTTCTCCAAGACCTGTCAAACATGAGAGAGAGCATCTCAGCAATCACCTCCCCCAGCTCCCTTAGCACACGTGGATGCAGCCCATCAGAGCCCATGGACTTATGTGTGTTGATAATTCCAAACTCCAGGGGTCTACATTTGTTATAACTGTCTAAAATTGTTTACAGGTTTTCCCAGAGAGCCTGGTAGTAACAACTGCAGTATAGGTGTAGTGTCACCATCTGTCTCTCCTGTGGGTGGGAAAAGCATCACTGTAGGCTGAGCTGCTGTATGAACTGAAGTTCAGGACTGAGTGGGTCAGTCAGTTTTTCCATATAGACTAAACAAGTCCCTATCAAATGCCTTCTGCAGTCTGTTCCAAAGGAATTGTGCACTGTGTGTAGTCTGCAAGAGGAAAAAAAAAAAAAAGTCTTAAATCTCCCCTACACTCATCTCTAGCTGGGCATCAGCGGGGTCACCCTAACACCGGGGCTTTCTCGTTAAGGATGGTGGGTTGATATTCCATGCTTGATCCCAATTTAAGCAAAGTTACATTCTTGAATCAAATGGCTTTAACTCTGATCCTCTCTCGGATGCCAGGGAAAACAAACCAAACCTCTCAGCAGGGAAGCTGTTTCATGTGTGAAATCTTCCTGGGGTACAACAAACTTACCTGTTACCTCTTCCATTAAGAAGCCATGTGGCATCTTTGCCATTTGACAAAAGTCTGGATTATAACTTCTGAAACGTTGCACACCTCTCCCATGCCGCGAAGGACCTTGTTGCAAAGCCACAAGAGTCCAAGACACCAGAGGGAGGACTCACAGCGAAGGCTGAGGCTCTGTCTAAGCTCGCCCTTAGGTGCTCAGGCTTAAGTCTTTGTTCCAGACTGCTGCAGCTGCGTCCATATCATTCCTAAGTGTTTCTGGAACGTGGCTTTGTGCAAGGATGTCATCCAGAAAAGCAGTACAGGCTCAGCACTGAAGATGTGTCATGGCAATTGTGCATCTGTTCAGCTGCCCAGGAGTCCAGCCAGGCCGTTCCGCATCCCTGGAGCCATAAGGACAGTAAGGGGCAGAGGTGTCAAAGGCAAGCTTGCCCTACAGCCAAACACGTTCCCCATTCTTCCAGAACACCTTGGATTCTGAGGGATGAATTGCCCATCAGGCCCCTCAGTTCCAGAAGGACACACAACTCCTTGAGAGAGACCAGCACAGGAGCACTAGGATGATTAAAGGAGTGGAACATCTTCCTGCTGAGGACAGGCTGAGGGAGCTGGGGCTCTTCAGCTTGGAGAGGAGGAGCCTGAGGGGTGACCTCATTGGTGTTTATAAATATGTAAAAGGTGAGTGTCAGGAGGATGGAGCCAGGCTCTTCTCAGGTATGGCCAGTGATAGAACAAGGGGAAATGGTTCCAAGCTGGAACATAGAAAGTTNGGGGGGTGGGAGGGTGGGGGTCCCTAGTAATTTACACCTGCACAGTGTAACCTGTGTTTTCCAAAGGAGCCCTGCGAAGAATGACAGCGACTTTGGAGTTGGTGCTGCCTCCTGACCTGGCAACCACTAAACGAGGTGCTACAAGGGATGTCCTCTGAGGGCTGACATCTTCCTCCCCACCAGACTGCCAGTGCAGTCCACTACTGTCAGACTGCTGATCCCACCCACCAGTTTGATGGGGATGTGCACACTCAGTGGATCAATAAAAAGGTTCTACCACCTTCACAGAACTACACCTTATGTCCTGGCTAAGGGAAAGGAGTGAATCCCTTGGCCATGTCTGGCACTACCACCTTAAAGTGGGTCGCCTGGGCTCTGCCAGTAAGTGGGCTGGTCCTCTGAAAGGCTGAGCTCAGCCAAGCAAGGAGCAAAAGATCTAATCTCAGAGAAACTTCTGGAAGTAACTAACTTATAAAGAGTCTCAAAGCAGAGATAATACTGCTGCAAGAACACAGACATGTGTCATGCTCTCTGCTCCAGCACAGCAAGACTCCCACGGTGATTGTTTTTATGTTGATATATAATGTACTAACATGGGAGAAATTAGTCATGCAAATATTAAGATGACAAAAAGCTACTCAAGCATGCCATTGCTATGAAAGGGAATTGCATCCTCAGGAGGTATTGAACAGGGTAAAAATCTGTCAGGGGAAAAACAATCCCAGGGCATAGCTCAGAGCAGTTTATTCTTTAAACAAATGCTTACAAAATATGTGTCTGTCTGTCTTGTTTTCATGTGGTTTGTACTTTAAAGTGCTACCTGTAGCAGTGAAGCCCATAAGTCAGAGCTACATTTGCTCTTTTGCAACATCTTTTGGCTGGCAGTGAAGAGTTTGAGCTTTTCAGGTTACCAGGATCAGTAGCACAGGCTGATCCAGCAGCACTAGACCACCCCAAGTCAGCTCGAGTCTCCATCCATCGTTTGTCTCCTGTCCAGCACTCATCTTTTCTATTCCAATCCTCTAATTTCCTTTTTTTCCCACACACCTAAACATATGGTAAATCAATGGTGTTTCTGGGAAAAGAAACTTCTTTCTGGCTTCCTCTTGTGCCCACAGGGCGCAGCCTCCGCTCTCCACGCAGCTCTCTCTCACCAGGCTGCTTCCCTCCCTCCATCTCACACCGACCTTCTTCGGGGGGGCACACACCCCACTGCACCAGCTCGCTTGTGGGCACTGAGGACGGGTAGGGCTTTGTTCTGGTATTTTTAAAGCCCTCCCACAACGCCACAGGAACCAACACCCCCTTCCCCCCCTCCAAACAGCTGCCATCACAAACTCACCAGGATTACTTCCCAAGTTGAGCTCATGGGAGACAGTGGTCTCCTGCTCCAAACCTCCTACAGACAACATCTGTTGCCAAAATATGGGAAACCTAGAACAAATAACAGTACACCAGTAGGTAAAAACAGTTAAACATTTTCCTATTTTAAAATTAACTCCTTTGGAAAGACAGACACATAGAAGGAAACATTGGATTTTTTTAATTAAAAAAAAATTAAAATTTTAATGTGTGTTAGCTGGTTGTCCAAGGCTATAAAAATATCATACAGATAGGATGTAAACTGTAATTTGTGGATTAGTAGGAGCAACTTACAGACACTTTTTTTACTATTTTCAGAAATAATAAGCAGATAACACTAGCATGCCTATGAAATGGATACAGCCCCTTATCCAAACTCCCCTACCCCCCCCATGTGCATGTGTACGATGCACAGTGAAGTGACCATCTGATATACACATTGATCTTTAGTTTTCTGCATGAATTTATACAGGCACTTTGCAGGTGACTGACATGCTAAGACATTCTGCATGTTCAAACATGCCAGTATGAGTGTCTGTCCTGGCATCAGTCCAGAGCTGGCACCGCAGGACACGGAGAGCCACTAGTAACACACAAAGATAACATCTACTGGGTTAAGCTCTGGTGACCCAGAGCCACAACAGCTGGGCACTGCACTAACTGCTTTGAGCCACTGTAAGTGGTCCACAAAACAACTCACTTGTGAGCTTACTCAGCCCAGTATCACCATGTTATTTAGGTGATTACCTCTTCTAGAAAAAATTATAACTGCATAAAACTAAAAAAAACCCAAACAAACAAAAAACAACCCCAAAACCAAACCACAAATGAAATCTAAACCCCCAAACCCCAAACCCACATTTGGCATTATCACCTGGAGCAAATAAATCACGCAACCTTCTCCAGAGACTGCGCCGCCTCTTTCCCAACTCGGGCTGTCTCAGATGCCAGCACTGAAACCCTGCAAAGCCCGGCCAGGCCAGCAGAAACGAGACCAAGGGACCTGCGAGGTGAAAGCTGGCTCAAGGAAGGAAATTGAGTTGTTCAAATGTGTTGAACATGGTGGCAATCAGACACTATATGATGAGGCTCTGTGTGCAGCCATCCCGTCCCGCCCCGCGCTGCCTGCAGGGTCTGCAAAGTGGCACCACCAGCAGCAGTCGTCTTCTCGCCCACACTGCAATGATGCCACGGGATGCACACCAGACACCAGCCAAGGCAACAGCAAGAGCATTCCCGTCCCCTATTTATGACCGGGGTCCATTTCGTTATGAAAGTGAGTTTCTGTGCCCTTTCTCACTCAGCCAATCACACCACTGCTGACTGCCAAGTGCAGCGCAGTTACAATGAGCAGGGCACAGCGACGAGCCAGGCAGCCTCGTCACCCCTTTTCCCGTGGAGCAGGCACTGCTGTCAGCCAGAAGAGCTCCCCATGACAAACCCATTGGTGGCCCTGAGCGGCCGTGTGGCACCCCATCCATAGGTGACGAGGGTCTCCCAACACGCCCCAGGCCTGTGGGGACACATGCATGGTGGGACGTTTCTCTGGGAAAGCACAAACAACACACCTCACACAAGGAGGATCCCAGAAAGGAGCAGGGAGCAGACTGCTGGTGCATGGGGGAACGCACAGGCTTGGATTTGGAATTCATCTGGAGGAGGATTAAAGCCTCTATGGCAAGCAGCCAGGGTTAGATTTAAATGCAATATGAATGGCAGGAAAACCGTGTGAGATATAAAACATACTGGTCTGAAAACACATTTAAAAGGGGGCAAGAAAGCAATTTTATTAGTAAGCCTGACATTTTCCGGAGGACAGTATAATGAATAGCTGTGGTTGGTTCCAGCAGACCATGTGTGTCTGCAGGAGATACTGATGTAGTTTTTAAAAATGTCCAGATTTAATTCAAATAACTACATACATATGAGACACATAGTAAAGGTCCTTTATGCTTCAAAATCCCCTCGCAATAACTTTTATATTACAAATGTACCTTCCAGTGCCTGTGCACCCTATGATAAATTCTGCAGGGCTGCACATGAGCGCCAGATATCCAGGACCAGTGCTCTGCTTCAGCATATGCAGCGCCTTAAGACTGTTGTTGTTTATGCCTTACAGAACAAAGCAGTGGGCAGTAGTCGGCTGCCAGATTTGTGTCTGATCATGTTAAAAAAAACCCCCAAAACAACAAAAAACCAAACCAAAACAAATCAAAACAAAACAACAGAACAAAACAAAAAGAGGGAAATCCGTCGGTGTTGATGGGCTCTGAGACATCAGCGTGTCCGAGCTCGGCCAAGCACCTCGTCTCTACCAGGTGTGCCGCGTCCTGTGTGACACGGCCGAGGCCACCGGGCTCAGGGAGCTCCAGCATGCGGCCGAAAATCGCTCTTCGCTACTGCGTTCGGACTGACCTGGCCCGTCACACCCGGTCGCAACTCGGTGTTTCGGGCAGCCGCGTCCCGGCGCCGCACGCTGCCGCTCGGCAGAGCGGTCCCGGACACACGGTGTCCCGCTGCTGGCGGGACAGGACGGGCCACCAGCCCCGGCCGACAGCGCGTCACCCCCGGAGCGGCCCACGGCGAAGCCCGCGGCAGCGCCCACAGGCCGCTGCAAGACAGGCGCTCGGCGCCGA
>VXBZ01011887.1:89507-155440 GCA_013399135.1 Heliornis fulica
AGCGGCCCCTCCGGAGTCGCCCATGGCCTCCGAAAAACTCCTGCTCGGTTTCTAACGGCTCGGCTCGGCTCTACTGCTCTGCCCTGCCCCACTCCGTCCCACACAGCGCCCTCCAGTACCGCACCCGCTCCGCCGCCGCCCCCCCGCGGGCCCCAGCCCGTCCTCCCGGATCCCCGTCCCCCCGTCCCCGTCCTGGTTCCCGGAGCCCGGTGCCCGCCGAGGCTGCGGGCGGGACAGAGCACGGGCCGGCGACCAGCAAACCCACGCAGACGCCGGTTTGTATCTAAATCTTTATTAGAACAATCCCCGAGAGCTGCAAAACAGTAAATTACAACAAAGTTAAACATTGACCACGTCGGTTATCAAAGGTATTTCAACAATACGTTCCTCTTTCTGCACAGCAGAAGCAAACAGGTTTTAGAGCTCAAACTGCAGTGCTCATGTTAATTTGGTTTTGGCAGGATAATCTTATTAATCACATTAATGAAACAGCAGCCTCCCATTTCTTAAGCTGTAGCCTTTTACTTTTTTTTTGTGGGTTTATGACCCGTTATTTGTGTCAAGTACACATGGGCTTTCTGAGCACAGAGCATCCCGCAAGTTCAGTGTTAGTAGCACGTGTTACTCAAACATGAAGAAACAGCTACCCAGTTTGATTACAGTGCAGTATGAACTGTTTATTACTTTCAAAAATCACCTGTATCAAAAGTTAAAAAAATCAGAATAATTTATAAAACACTCCCAGAATAGCACATCATCTGTCTTGAAATGGAGGATGAACTTTCTGCTTGTGAACACGCCAAGAGGTTTGCAGTACTGCAGTGACACACTACATGTTTGCTGGCTCCTTCCCTTCCGTTTTAAGTAGCTCGAGCCCGGCTCTCCCCACAGGTACATGGGTACAACACGTATGATCACTGTACCCGAAAGAGTGAGCCCTACCCAGAGGTTCACTGTGCCATAAACTAAAGCTAATAAAAAATCCACTACCGAACATGGAAGAGTCTTGCACTGTCTCCATTCATTTGCAATGCCACAACTGCCACGTGTCTTCTCCCAGACCACACCACCTACATTCATGATCTGACCACAGCAACAGGGAAGCTCCACGTGCTGCATCACGCGCTTCAAACGCCTCCAGCGTATCATCTTCTACAGTTCATTCTGCATCAGCATCGTTTTTCCTACCGAGCCTTCTCTGCTTTGTAATCTACAATGGTGCAAATAAACTTCAAGGCATGAGCCAGGTGAACAGCCGCCAGTAAGGCACTTTGTCACAGGACAGGTCTGGCCAGGCTGGCCAGAGACATTCTACACTACCACAGACAGTCTATTCCTCATGGTCACTTTGCTGACAATCTGGCTGTGGAAGAATTACTGACTGTCCCGGAGTCAGCCTGACACAGCATCTGCCAAAACCTTTCTCCTGCTCTACAGCAGCACAGACAGTAACATTTGAAAGACTATTGGGCATCCACATAACACCCGAGAACCAGCTGCCAAAGAGTACTTGGAAAAAAGGAAACAACCCTCAGCATAAGCAATGATCCCATCATCCTTTTTCTTTATTTCTGGGGTCACTTTTCAGGTTTGTTTTTTTTTTTTTTTCAAAAAACCGTGAAGGCTTAGACATTAAAACTTTGGTATAAAACGTGTAAGTGAAAGCCATCCATGACAGTATGCAACGAATTCAACCAGAACTAAACCAAACATGACTGCATGGATATGAGTGTGAGTTTTCTACTGTCTCTTGGTTTCTATGGTCTGCAGAGACCCCGTATCTCTCCCAAGCTTCTCCCCAAGGAGGAGGTGCCCGGCCGAGGGCTGGGCAGGACCACCCGGTGGAGCCCTTCACGAGCAGCAGCACCACCACGGGCTCTTGCTGCAGGTTTTCAGTTCCCACGTCTCCCCCACTGCATGTACGTGCAAACAGCCACCGGCCTCCTGTCCCTGCCGCCGCGGGCTGGCTGCACCCCACACAACAACGGGCTGAGCCCGCGCGACATCTGGCCATGAAACAGACCTGGCCCACGCGCTGAAGCAAGGAACGGGACCGAAAACTTCACACCAGTGACTGTCCAGAGCCACCCATGTCCCTGCCAGTGCCACCTCTGCGGTGCCAGTCTGCGGGCTCTGGCCATGGGACTGGAAGGAACCATCGTGACAAATTGAGCTTAACATGCTTGAAGTGATTTTTTTTCCCAAGTAAATACTTGCATTAATTTCTACTTAATTCATCATTAGCATTTTATTTTTAAAAAGCCAATTTTAATACTAAATCATTATGATTTATTTATTCAATTTATTGATTATAAAATCTACATGGTATTGCTTTGTATTTTCACAGTTCTTGATTATATCATTAAGAAAATGGCTTTTAAATTTTCTTCTCAGAAATGACAATCACTTACACTTAAATAATTTCACAAAATAGCGACTGGAGCAAATTTATACATATATATATTCTCACTGTATATAAATAATAATACAATTTAAAACTTTCACTTTTAGAAATCCCTTTAGTAAATGCATAGGTTTGTTACAAAAGTCTTCTAATCAAATAACTGTATACTATTTCTATTATGTTTTATTCATAGTAAACTCTATGGTTACATTCATATGATAAAAAAGCAGACTGTATTCAGAAATACACTTTTTCAGTTGAGCTCCCAGTAAGACACTCAGGCCCAGGAGAAACAGATTACTTGATGAGCTGCAAACTAATCACACAGTAGTATTAAACAACAACAACAAAAAAGCTTCAGCAAGTGGACTATAATCAGACCAGCAGCTTTTTTTAGTCACAGAATGATGACATGTACTCCCAAAAGCTACTGATTTCATTCTCAGAGGAGTTTAGGGTAACGGGGCAGTAGTGTATATTAAATACCATGCACATAATGAGAAAGGAATGATGATGATGATGATGAAAAACTCCCATCAGTCAACAGTGTGATGTTTTCTGAGGGTAGGTTTCTCAGCCCTTTCTGAAAGTCAGGTTTACTCCAGGGTATCTCTAGAGGGGTTAGCAAAACCTCAAGGTGCCCACAATCAGCAGTTATGTTTGAAACTGTATCTTACATTATTTGGGTCCAAAACCAAACCACCTATTTGTGCTTCAGGGCAAAGTGCTACGATGCCCACTGGATCACGGAGAATGCATCCAAGTATCCTGTCACTGGCACCTCATTCCTCAGGATTTCAAGATCCTACCATGCTCATGACAGCAAGCGTGTGGGTCAACATGACCTGTTTCACAGACACTATTTCAGCCTTGGTACTGATTACAACCACTGCAAATTGGAGCCATAGGTTAGAGAGCAAAACCACTGTAGATCACGAGTAAATATTCCCCAGAAACTTGCATTCAAATCATCTGGAAAAGAATTTGCCTTCCTTTTTGTGACACCATCAGACTCCTGGAGCTAGAAAAGTATATCCAGGCACATGGCACATGGAATGCAGATGGTAACGCTGGATCTGACTTGATACAGTGGAACCTAGGGTATGGTTGGGTCCTTGGGCATTCATGAGAGTAATAAATTAAACTTTTACAGCTCAGATCATGAGAAGTACTCCAGTGTAAAGAATTTTTTCCATGAGCAGAGCTGTCACTAACTTCAGTGACTGTTCTGTGAATGGGAGTGTCACAAAACTGGGCAGAATGCTGATGTGCCTTCTACCAGTGTATTTTGTTCTAATGACCAGCCAAATTTAGTAATCAAAACCACAAACTAAATCTTTTGGAGCACTTTTCAGTAGTTAAGTAACTGATTCTGTGTCATGGGCAGACTTGAGTTAGACATCTCAATACCTAACCTGGGAGCCTGGGACCCACAGAAAGAGCACCATCGGCCCGCAGCACCCACACAGCCATTGCAACGTCTCGTTAAGAAGCCCCTCTGAGCTACGCAGAGACAACGGAATTCCTTGTGCACATACAGGGCCAAGTCTTTCTTCAACAAAAAGAAAGAGTGCATTTGTTTACCTTTCCATGAAGCTCAACTTCCTCATAATGCAGAACATAATCAGAGACTCATTAGCGACAGGGGGGTATTAATACAGGAGCATCTCTAACATTCTGTGATTCTGTGATTCTCAGACATCAGCTAGAAATTATACATTCACCATCTTGTACCAGATGAGACCTCGTTTGTGAGAGCCACAGATCACCTCAAGTGCAGTGGGACCTCCTCTCCATTGCATCACCTTTCAAGCACGACTCACAGAAAACTTTGCTTTAAGCAGTACCAACTATAGTCTCCTCCGACTACCTTCTTTGGGACTCACAGGGTTCCATCGTATCTTGAAGGACGCAGTAGTGGATGTGATTAAAATATCACTACTTTTTTCAGTGTAGGGAATCATTAATGCATGTATAATCACAGTTTAAATAGCTGTGAACCAGCTTGTACCAAAAAATACAATCATAGCACCATATTTACAAATTTAGTACCATCTCTTGGTTAACTAGAGACTCTTGAACTATCTCGTTATGGCTAATCAGGATATATGTTAGTGCTTTCAAAAAAATTGCCTGAATTTCTTTTACAAATATACACATATAAAAAGAAATGTTATCAAAATGGCTGTCGTCTAAGGCAGCAACTTGTGTTACAAAAGTTATTAAAACATCATTATAGACTTAAAAAAGTTTCAAATTTACAATTTCCTTTTCATAGGCACTCTATAAACTAAAATGTGGCCTTGTTTTCACAGCTGTTAGTTTAAGCATTTAAACTAGTTAAAAGTTACCAGTGTTGCTCATTCTTTAAATATAAGCAAAAGGATAAAAAAAAGAATCACCCATTAACCAGAAGCATCATTTACAGTTTTTACTTTTGCCTACTTTATACATGTTTTGCTTCAGTGACACTGTTTTGATACTGAGGTGTAGTGTATGTTATCCCGCTGCCTTCTTAGGGCTTAGTTCCTTCTTCCCTAGAATTCGGTGCAGACTGGCTGACATGAAGTAGGGTTTTGCTGTAGATCCATCGTTTCTTTCCAGGTCTTCACCTGAATTTATACAGCAAAAGCAGCCAAAAGAGCAAACACCAGTACAAACACACGTGCACACACACACAGAATTGGAGAAAGGAGAGAGCAAAAGACCCAACATTAAAAAATAAAAATCTCAATCAAGGCAATCTAGCTGTAATGCTGGTGAAGGGCACTATAAAATTTATGTTTTCCCAAACCAGAAGAGGTTTTACAGAAAGCAGACACAAATATCTAGCCATTTTTAAATGTCAGCAGCAAAACCATTTTATGCCCAGCTCTTTGTTTGGCAGTGTAGGTGGAAACCTTCAGAAACACTTGTGCTTCCACCAAAGCCTGGCATTTTGGCTACTTCTTGCTAGAAAATTTGTCTCAGAGAGGTTGATTTAAGCACATTTAAAAAATGGACCCTTTTCCCCTGGCTCAGATAAAGTTCTTTTGAAAATCCTATTCCACAAGTGCACAATATCCTATACAATCTCCTACTGTCCATTACTGAAAGGAAGCATGAGAAGCAAAGCAAGAGTATGAATTTAAAACAATGAGGCAGAGTTACTGCTTTCTCTTCCTACAGAAGGTCATGACTAAAGCAGCAGTCCAGGTTCAGCCAGTGTTTACACCGTGCAGCAGTGGGGACAGGTGATCTGGCGGGGGTGTGCAGAGAAGCACAGTCATCGTGCCCACAACCCTGCAGCGGCAGACAGCTGCATCTGCACGGCTGAAAAAACGAGAGCGCCACCTGTAAGGAACGGGTGGATAGTGTAGAGGAACCAGATCTTTGTACACCTCCACATCAGCATTCCATGTGTCTTAGCAATGAATTAAAAATAAAATCTGTTTGTTTTCAAGTGCACCAACAAAATTCCAAAATGTCATTAGTTTGATCAATTTCCATTTCATTCTAAATAACAGCCACCATTTATCCATGGTTTAGTTATTTCTTGGGGTGTTATTAGTACTATGCCTGCCTATGATCAAGTTTCCTTTGAACCAGAGTCCGTAGCTCGAGATAAATAGGACACAGCTCTCAACTAGTCATCAAGCTTCAGTTTTCTGACTGATTTTATTCCTGTGATTCTTTGGCAACCCGGTATTTCCAGGATCACGGCTAACCTTAAGGCAGCAGGGTTAAGAAGGTGAGTGCTTAAAGAAAGACTTCACACCATGCAAGAGGAGTGTCAGTATTTCAGTGTGTAATACGATCAGCTGTACAGTCAGTTTGTCTTGCCCCAGTGACCCACTCTGCATGTGGCAGATCAAGCCCACGACTATTTCAGTAATGTTAGGGTTAATATAACTAATGGTATCCAGTAATTCACCAACTGCAAGAACAATCGCTGAGACACAAGTGCTGCTTAGACCTACCAGAATGGCTTTCACTGTAGAAAAATGGTATCTATATTTCTTTAAATCAGTAAATCTGGATTCTGACATACATATATCCTCTTACAATCATTCCCTTACTTGAGGCCCACAGATTTCTTCTGTGATTTTAGTATTCTGACTGGACACATAGAACAGCAGTCCCTGTGAGAGTGCCCGTGGTTACTTGCCACTGGGGAGATCCAAGGGACAGATAAGTTTTTAAAATGGTATTTTGCACACATTTGAAGGTAAGTCAGTATAACACTTTGTTCAGGGCTATCAAGTTGAAAACAAAGGGCTACCTATATACTAAAGAATAACTGTTACTATGAGAAGTTTGAGTGAATCATTGCTGTGTAGGGCTCTTTACAAAGCACCCAGAAGCAAACTGTTAATGGAAGTGAAGGAACATCTGAGAAACAAAAGCCAGATAACCCTTGAGCCATATAGCTACCTTTCATTAGTTAAGTGATCTGAATCTGAATACTACAACACTTATGCACTGAAGAATGTATCACAGAGCCAGTCTGAAAAGTGCCAGCAGTTCATCTTTCTCGGTCTGCTAGCCTGGCACCAGCATTCTGTAAGGAACAGACACAGTGATGTTCTACTCCTCCACCCATGACTTGCTGGTATTAGTGAAAAACATAGTACTTACAAAAGCAGAGGAAAAGTGTGTCGACACACATTGCATAGACACTGAAGAACCCGTGTGCAACCAGGTAGGAGCCAATAATGACGGTCTGCAAAAACCAAACCAAAATAAACCCCCAGATTTAGTTTGGCACCAATGCTGCAGTGTTAACACAAGTCAGAAGCATAGCTGGGTAACAAATTTAATTTTTAAAATTAATTTAAAATCAGTTCTGTAATTCTACTAAGGGTAATCATAGACTGCTGTGGAAAGGGATCACGGGTTCAACACTACACCCAAATATACAGTAGCCGCTGGTCTTGCAGCTGCCAAACTAGAGCCGTTTCAACCCCCAGAGAGAACACGTGCCAAGAATATTCTGAACTCCTTCAAGCTTATTCTAAACAACCACTCATCCTGGAGATGTTCCAGAGCCTGGGGAGCTACAAAAGGAGGAAAAGATGCATCACAAATCCCTTCAGTTAGAAGTCACACTGTCATAGGTGCCTCACCACCAGCCTTTGCTCTCCGGCAAAGCAGATGTGAAACCTAGTTTTGGTGCTGGTGCAGAGTCACCACGGTGCCACTTCTGCCTGAAGGATCCAGAGGACTAGTGCGCAGCAGAGGAGTCCTCCCTTCAGGGGACAGCATGTCCCTGAGAGTGTGAGGAGGAGAGCGGTTACCAGAGCATGCCCCGCGTGGCCCGAGCACCCACCCTGCCTCAGTGTTCAGAACAGATGGCTGCCTTACCAACAGTGGTACCCAGTAGTAATTTAACGTTGGTGCTTCCTGTGCAAAGACTGGTATTCTCTGCGTGAAGAAAAAGAATGCAAGAACACCTGCAAGAAGCACAGAATATTAGTGATCCCTCTGCTAACTCTGCTTTCCTCATCCCTACAGTTTGTAAACAATAATAATAAGACTTTGTAAACAATAAACACCTCAATACTAATTATCTGCTGGATCTGTGTTCTGACAGAAGAGATATGTAAATGAACCAGTTACCATAAAGACATTACTGGGCCAAGAAAAACTTCAATTGTTTTGTTTCATCACTCTACTGGATTTCATAGCAAAATCAATGAATAATGATAAACAAGACAATGACAGGGGATAACAAAGACTATTGGGTGGATCTTTTCTAAGATAAAAGGAGGAAAATGATGCTGCTTTTAATTTTATTGCTTTAAGAAATACTTAACTATTTCAGAGTAAAAAGGAGAAAAGGCTGCACTAGTGATAAGCATGACAATAAGTTTAGAACAGACCAATGCATCTGCAACCCAGAGAATTTGAAGAGGACAAAGACATGAATTCATTTCAGTATATCATGACTTATATTTTAGGAAAGATGTTTCAAGTCAAATTTGCCTCCCCAGTTTGCGAGTCATTCTACAGAAATGACAAAATACTTCTGTTCTTGCTACTAATTTTCAAATTTTTGTTAAAATATAACTCATTAGTAAACTTTTAAAGTATAAAGAATACAAAATATGGGTTATTGTCAAATGATGTTTTGAAACTTGTGACAATTTAGAAAAGCCATGAGACTACTGCAAACAGAGACTGCTGAAAGTGATTCACTCATTAAAAAAAATCCCTATTTTCTGTCACAAACCTCCACGAATAATATATTTACTGATAACTAAAAAAACCCTATAAGGATGTCAGAAATATCTTTTTCTTTCACTACAGCTTACAGCAATCATTGGCTTGAATCCAGCAAAGCCCCAGTCCGTGCCCTGCAGACACATTCCACCTCCTCTTGCGTGAGTGTCTGCTCCCCTCCTGTGAAAGGAGGGCCGGCTGCAGCTGACTTACTGGATGATCATTTGGACTGATCTACCTGCGATGCTCTGGCTGCACGAGTCCTTGTGCCAGCCACACGTGCAAGAGCAGTAAAAGCAATAATGGAAAAGATGAGATGGCAGGATGAAAAAGACAAAAAACTAGTTTAGTTCAGCCTTGCAAATCCTAGAAACACAGGGGTAGCTTCTCTACAGTCAGACCAACGTTAACTAAGCATGTATGAGTATAGCAGGGATACTTGTAGGTGCAGCACACCATTTGGAAAAAAATCAGTTAGCTTACCTACACCACCAGCAACAAGGATTTTCCCCAGGAATAAAAGAAAGTCTGTAACTTTGTCCAGCACTGCAACTCTGCTCAGCAAAGGACAAAAGACAGGTGCGTCAGAACCACAAACCAGACATTTGTAGCCTTTCTCCTTAAATCTACAGACAATTGACATAACATGACTAGGAAGCTGTCTTCTGCTGGTTTCACAGGCTGGCAACACAACAATGCAGAAAACTCTGAGCCAGGCTTTGTTTGAGCCTAGCCCTGTAAGGCAGGAAAGCAGGAACCCATGGTGAGTCAGGCCTACAGCACTCGTGGACTGCTCATTGCTCTGGCTGGTTAACTAACCACTAAAATACTGTCGTGCCAGCCTTTCTACTAGGGTCACAGATAAGGTAGCCCAGAAGAGGCAAAGCACATGCCAAATCAAAGGGCAATGTCTGCATAGGTTGCTGGTAGGTCACCTTTCCACTCAGTCCTATCTGGCCATGTTTCGTGACCCCATAACACATCAACCTGCCAGTTTAAGGCATCACGGTAAAACACTGAAGGCAGGCGGTCTCAAAGCAGGGAGACAATCACAGGTGAGTGAATGAAGGTAGAAAAATTCACAATAAATCTGCAGCCTCATTGAAAGCAACAGTAGCATGTTCCTGCTTGAAATCCTGCCAGACTGTGTTATCAGAAACTGCAGGTAAATAATGGGACAGAACACGAGTTTTGTATGATCAGCCTCTTGACCACCGAAGGCCACGGACATGGCAATACACAGCAATGACTACTGTGAACGATAAACTTTAAGAAATATTAAGGAGAATAAATCACCATTAACCTGTCAGAATTCAGAATTACCAAAATACACAAGATTGTTTGAAGCAACAAGATTATATGCTGGCTTTTAGCTGTTGCTCTTACTGCTTACGAGCAGAAGCACACAGGACACTGAGGTGACGTTCTGAAATCCAGCAAAAGCAGCTTCTCTTTCCTACTGCACAGGCACTACACGGCGCGGACGCAGGGTACCAGAGTGAATGCACTCCACGCTCCCACATCCTTTTCCTCCTCTCCCTTTTCCTGTTTTGCCCTCTCCCTTCACTCCTCCCCCCTCCCAGTGCTTCACTTAGTAATTCAAACCACATAGCCAGTTTTGCTCTGCCTCTTGCTTTGCAACTGGGCTGTCTGCTGCTCCAAAGTTATTCTCACAGTAGTACAGGAAGAGCCAGGAGTAATCAAGAGAAGTACTGATGAGAACAGGGAGTTTGGCAGCAGTCTTGGTGGAGAGGAAGAGGGCCAGGGGAGTTCCCAGCACTGGGGAAATTTGGTTATGTCAAAGATACTGGTTTTGAAAGCAAAGCTTGCTCTTCTTTGCTGCCATGTTCTGATACCCCGTAACCTTTCTGAATGAATCTGAAGACTCAGATCTTTCTGTTTCCCTTTTCACAGCCAGTGAGCTGTGAAGAAATAAAAAAAGCTAGAGAAACACACATGCTGCAGATAATGAGCACCCTGTTCCCATCTGTCTGTACATCTCCACTCAGGGGCTCCGTTAATTCCTTGGAGGCACTACTGGATGCTTATGAATTTAAAAGGGGAATCACCACAAAGCTGTGACGTTCTATCAACTCTGTACAGGGTACTGTTGTTGGACAGCCCCCTGTTACAAGTGTTACAGGTGAGGGCCATGTCTGAGGACAGAGGCAGCTTACAATATTTGGAGGAGACATGGGAGAGGAAAGAAGTGTGTCTTCAGAGCAGGAAACCCTGACATGTCCAAGGATGGGGAGATGGCCCCTACCTCACCACATTCCGCATGAGCAAAAAGAACGCTTCCTTCGCTGAAGTGCAGAAGTTTTTACCATATATGGCAATCTGAAAAATAACAGTAGCTGTTAAGTATTTAAAATAATTAGGATACCTCCTTGTATGCCAGAATCTTACTGTGTGCAATGCATAATTCTCTCTAATATGTGGCCTTGAAACTCAGACGAACATAAAGCATCTCCCCCGGTCACCTGCAACCTCCCAGTGCTTCCCAAGCAGGGTGGAACAGAACATCGCTGAAACTGCTTCCCAGTGAGAACTCCCAGGCTGAAATCTGTGTATGTTTATTTAGGTGAAAACCTGGAATTTCTTTTCTGGGATCTAGAAGGGTTATTTTAGAGCACATCACTGCTGCTGTTGGCAGAACTGAACATGGCCTTTAACTTCCAGGAGGAAATACAGACAACACACGACTTCAACATCCTCACTCCAACACTGCTTCTAAAATGAAGTGTCATCCGTATGCAATAGAAACCAAGCTAATATTCCTGCCAAAATCAGGGTTTCAGCAGCTGCTAAGCAGTTAGGCCATCCCTTCCCATTTACACTGGGGCTGAGGGACATGGATAAGGACGGGCATGCAAAGAGGCTGAGTTCAGAAGAATTTAAAAAAACCCAAATCTTACTTTTTCATGTTAGGACCACATGCATTTCCTGAAAACTCCCAGAAATCCCATTATTTATTCAGCAGATTGTAGTACTGCTGGCTGTTGAACCAACTAGTGGCAGCAAGGATAATTTTAGTGTCCTGGATAGGGGAGACCACATGCAGAGGCATCACGTACCATGATGTAGGCATTTCTGTTTATAAATTTTAAGAATTTTTCCAAACACCAGAAGCAGCATTTGAGGCAGCAGAGCAGAAATCTAGTGAAGGAGTTCTGTGTACCTGAAAGAAAAAAATAAAAGGAGAGAGTACATCAGACAAAGAACTCAAACTCTTGTCTTCAGAGATGAGACGAGAAGTCTCGTCTTCAGAGCATAGAAAGCTATTAAGAAGAAAAGCCTACTGTGCCTTTCTGCTAAATATGGACTTCTTTCTCAATCAAATTTAGATCACTAGCTTTCTATTAGATCAGATGCACATGAACGTTGCATAAAGTTCCCCAGCAGACTCCATCTGAGTAAATCAAAACAAATTCACTGGCTTCAAATAGAACTAGAGTGGCTAAAAATAATGTGCAAATAATATTTTATCATTGCTGAAAAAAATATCTTGGGAAAAGATGGGAGTGGATTTACCAAAGGTGGTGTTAATAACCTAGAGCAGATTCATAAATCTCACCTTTCAGTTTGTGATCCAAGTACTCCAGTATTACTCTAATAAGCTGGACAATTGCAAGAATTAAGGCTCCAAATGCCAGCGAACCTGTATGGTATCTAAAACAAAATAAATGACTGTTACCTTGTGCATGTGTATATGTACAACTATATATGTGTGTACATCTCTGTGTGTGTGTGTAAATATATATATAAAACCTTATATTTGGAGGAAGGTCCAGTAGTGAAAATTACATATACTAGTGGAACTTCACCCTGATCTGCCAACTAATGAAGCCGTTGGTGCTGCTGGTGTTTGTGTGTCTGCCTGTCAACATGTGTGTCCAGCTGTGCACATGTGTGTCATGTGCAGGTATGTGAGTGTGTGTGCCTACAAGGAGTACTTGCTCAGCCTTGTAACTTGTCGGAACTGGGAGCACAGGGCTGCAGCAGCCTTGCTGCTATTTGGCTACAGGATTCAGCCTCCCCCTAACTACTAAGTTTTACAGTTCATACTGGTCTGGGATGGAATAGAGTTCATTTTCTTCGTATGGTGCCATGTTTTGGATTTGTGATGAAAACAGTTCATGACACACCAGTGTTTTAGCTACTGATAAGCAGAATCAAGACCTTTTCTGCTCCTGTCAGCAAGCAGGCTGGGGGTATTCAAGAAGCTGGGAGATGCAGTCAGGAGAGCTGACCCCAGCTCACCAAAGCAATATCCCACACCATATGTTGTCGTGTGCAGCAATAACCCACCTGCCTTTATCTATTAAACTGCCTTTATCTCGGCCCAGAATTTTTCACCCTTTTGCCCTTCCAACTCCCCATCCTGCTGTGGGGGAGTGAGCGAGTGGCTGTGTGGGCCTTGGCTGCCTGCTGAGATTAAATCACAATGCTGACTAATAATTTTCATCTGATACTCCAAGTCTGGCTTCCCTGGATGCAAAAAGGGCACTTGATGGATACATGGCAAGGCTCAAATCCAGTTCCACAGACTTACCGTATTGCTCGTCCAAATGAAGAGAAGAGCGGCCACAGTGGGATATCAGCTGGTTTTCGAGAGGCCCAATAGTAAGAGGCAAAGGCACCAGCAAGGGTACACTGACCCAGTGCAATTGCAAAGTTCACCAGCCAGAGAAAGACAAAGGCATTGGCTAACTGGAAGATGAATATGTACTTATGGTACAGGCTTTCTCCTCCATAAAAAGCAAAAGTACACTGAGCACCCGGACACAATTTAGTCACGTTGGTTGTGTTGAAAGTCTGTATAGAAAGAAAAATAAATAACACATGAGAAGCAATGAATTCTGTGTACACAGACTCTTAAGTATAGCAGCTTAATAAAAGTAGTATAATTCTGCTTGATGTTTCGTTAGCTTCTTCAACACTGTACCCCAATATGATGTAACCTGCTTACATATTTAATGATTCATATTAATGCCTCACACCAGTGCTCAACTTTGAACTATGCAGTTAGCAAACAGGGCTGTTCACCCTGAACACTACATAAGTGTTGTAAGTGGAATCTGAATTTCAGAAATCTACTTTTGAGATACATAAATGCTTCAGCTTCATTAACAAAACCTGTTCACACTAAAAAAACTACACAACTATTTGAAAACCAGAGGCCTTGGGGAATTTGCCACAGCTGGATTGAAATCAGCTGAGCTATGCTATTTTACACAAGCTGTGGACGTGGTCGCAACTTTCCCTACGGAGAATGAACCTATCGCAGAGTATTAAAACATAAGTAGTCTTTACATCAAATTACTTTTCCCTATTTATGTTGTTCATTTGATGCATGTGCTCAGTTTGGACATGGTATTTAACAAGCCAACTTCTAATCTTTTTCTTTGTTTAGTGTTCAGACATCAGCTGGGTGGGGAATTGTTTGGGATATTCATAACCACAGCGGTACACTGAACTTTAAACACCTGAAAATAACCCTGATATAACAGTTGATAAATGTCTCTAGTTTTCAACAAATCCTTAAATTCAATGACAGAGTCGAGTTAAAACATTTGCCTGAGGATAAAATAACAATAAAAAGGCAAACATTTTTGAAGTTTCATAGAGGTCATTGCTGCATCAAAAGAAGCTAGGCCTCTGCATCAAATCATAGCTGGTCCTTGGGCATGTTTGAGGCACAGCTTTCAAAGTCTTACATTGCCTTTTGAGGACCACAAAGAGAATCCTCATATGTTCAAGAACACCTTTTTCAAATAAACCTGTAGTTCTGTGCCTCTGCTCTCACCCCGTAAATTCGAACAGTTAATATTTACCCTCCTCACTGGACAGTTCAGCAAAAAAAACCCCAAAAGTTTATGTTTGTAAATTACTTTGAGCAAAGGACTGTTATCTGAACACTAAGTACTATTTTCAGATTTAACATGGGGAATCATTACTGAAAATATGCACATTTTCCACTAGCGTTGCATTTAATAGTAACTAATGAATGCATTTACTATAGCTCTCACTCTAGGTAAACAGTTATTAAGCTTACCTCTGGATCACAAGTCAGGTTTGCATACTTGCACAGTGTTTCATTAGCCATTACTTTATACACAGGTTCTCCTGATGTAGCCAGAAAACTGGATGAAGTCTTTTAAGGAGGAATCACAGAACTTTAGGTTTTGAGCAACTTTGGATTCTGCAGTGGGGAACCACTAGCTCTAAAGAACTTGAGCAGAAAATAGAACAGCTGTTCTTCCTATGCAGAGACATATCTAAAGGGTTGATATAGAAGACTGAATACTCTCATCAATCAGAGAATAAGGCAAACTCCATCCTGTAATAGCCCCTGACCAGAACTGGCAAGGGGAATAACGCTGATGTTGACTAAGTCTCTCCTGAACAACTATATCTGATGAGGCAGATTATGCAGTAGTTCTATGACAGTATCTGCTTTGGTAGAAGTAGACACAGAGCATAAGGATAATCTAATATTGTTCTGAGCACCAATAACTGACCCTCTTTGCACGTGACAGAAGGATTTGATTTCCAAAAGCAATTTTCCCCTTTCCAATACTGTGCCAGACCCTTGCTGTTCTGCAGACAGTCAGCGGGTGCTGTTTGGTAATTTACAGAGGGCTCAGTGCACTGTATGTTCCCCACCTAAGAGACTGTTAACTTAGCAAGATGCCTACAGAGCACACAACATATTAAAGGTCATATTCACTCTTTGCTGAGGGCCCTTTCTTACTCTTACAGTCAACCTTATGTGGTACACAAGGCCTGTGGCACACAGGTGGATCAACTGTTTTGACATGCATTTTAGTTCAGGTCTTTTTAATGAATTCTGGTTTGTACATCACATGCAAATGTGTCTTCAGAAGAGCACATCAGTGTGGCAAGTGCTACATGACCAGCAGCCCTCCTGATGCTGGTTTGGCTACGGTAAAATAGCAGAGAATTATCCACTCTTGCAGCCTCTTCCTCCAGAGAGGTTCACACCAGAAGGATACACAGCTGTCACAGCCCAGTAGGAAATGCAAACTGCAATAAGGATGAAGGTGACAATTGGGTAGAACAATGTAGACATTATATAGCCAATAGCCCTGTGAAAGAAAACACTTCAGTGAGCTGCAACAATTTAAGAAATAAGCTTTTTATCAGACCAGAATCACAGACTGGTCAGGGATGGAAAGGACCTCTGGAGATCATCCAGTCCATTCCCCTGCTTAGAGCAGCATCACCTCGAGCAAGCTGCACAGGACAAAGTCCAGGTGGGTTCTGAATGTCTCCAAAGAAGGAGACTCCACAACCACTCTGGACAGCTTGTCCCAGGGCTCTGCCACCCTCCCAGTGCAGAAGCTCCTCCATGTGTTTAGGTGGAACTTCCTGTACTTACACTTACGCCCATTGCCTCTTGTCCTGTCCCTGGGCACCACTGGGCAAAGACTGACCCATCCTCCTGACCCTACCCCTCAAGGAATTACCAGTACTGAGAAGATTCCCTTCTCAGTCTTCTCTGGGCTAAAAAGTCCCAAGTGTCTCAGCCTCTCCTCATAAGAGAGATGCTCTCGTCACCCTCAGCATCTCCATAGCCTGTTTTTGTCCCCTCTCCAGTAGCTCCCTGTCCTTCTTTACCCAGGAGTCCACACACTATTCCTGATGAGGCCTCACCTGCACACAGATAAAACTCAGAGCTAACTCCATGCACTCTAACAACAGAACTTCACTTCCAGGGCCTGCAAGCCTATTTGCAATGACATCCTTTTTTCTATTCCCACTTTAAAAAAAAATAGAACTGAGTGTTGGCACTGCCTAAAACTGGAACCACTGTGAGAAATATTTAAGCAGATTTCAGGAAATACAAAACAAAGTGGTCTCTGAGGCCTTCAACTCTCAAATCCTACTCTGCTTTACTCAGAGCTGAAAACACGTGTCTTGGAACATACCATATTACAATGTCTGGTCATGGAAGTCTCCTTTCCTCTCTGCAAATTTATGCATGTCCACACAAAAGTTTGATTTGAGCCAGAATCCAGTCTTTCATAAATAAAAGCCACAGCCAAAACACTACCAAACTTCTACCACTAGAATGTCACTCGGAAGACAATCCAATGACAGAGCCAAGTCGGCAGCTCTAGGCCCCAGGCTCCTATGAACAGTGCACCACACCCTGCATTTCTGCTGACAGAGGTTCTTGCACTGAGGGTACGTGGTACCACTAGCAGGATATGTACTCTTAAGGCAGGGAGCTGAGAGGTAAGACATGTCTTACTGCAAAAGCGAAAGCTCTTATAAGCACAATCTAATTAACACAGAACTGTTATATAACCTCTCTGGCTCAACAAATCCAACGCTATAGTTCACCCACCAACTTTCCGCCCTTGGTAGTGTAAGATGAAGCTCAACAATAGTACCTCAGTGACCATTCAATAAAATTCAAATGATACTAAAATCAGACAAACATACCTACTACCTTCCTTCAATAGTGCAATAGCAATCCGAATCCGATTCCTTAGGAAGATCAGCATCAGTATGATTATGACCTCAACAATGCAAAGTATTATCACTGCAAACAAACAAAGTTAGACTTGTCAAGAATGGAACTAACATGCTGCATCTGTAACTCTTTTTTTCTCTTGTATTTTACAGTATTGTTTGTGAACTCTGTAAAATTCTCCACTAGAGCCGTTTTCTTTCTCTCACTGCACGTCCCAATCTTCAACCCCATTTCATAGCTTTGTAAGTTCCAGTGTAGAGAAATTTTACAAGCACAGAGTCAGAATGTGTAGGACCCTGGCATTAGCATTTGTAATTTTATAAAAATATGGAACATATAAAAGACAATTTACTTAAATACGACTGCGATATTTAGTCTTAGATACAGGTCACTCTTAACAAATTCTTTCACAAACTACCATTTTGCATCTTTATAGTCTTATTGCTGCTAATCTGTGTTATTTAGATACAATAAAATAAAGGAGATGAAGAGTGCAGTCTTCTGAGATATATATAACTCTAACATGTAAGTGTACTTACATCAATAGGTTTGTTTCAGTAGTAACCTGTCAAGAGCTCCTTTAATCTCACTGAGTTAATTAAAAAAAAAAAAGAAGGCTAAGATAGGACAGATTTGGAAAAAATACCTTCAAGTTGTGTTGCTGTTATAAAAACTTGCTCTGAAGTCAGATAGCTGGGAGCACCGTGTCCCAGAACATTTCCTCTCTAAGTAGTGTTTAAATCATAACCCAGATGTGGTTTAAGGAGTCTGCTTCAGTTTGATTTCTATTTGTGTCAGTACAAAACCTACTTTTTCAGTAGTAATAAAAATATTTTCTGGACTTCATCTAGAGAAGACAGATTCTTCGATGCCTGAAGACATCTACTCTGCCTCCAGACACATTCATTAATTCTGGATGCTCCAGACAGCATTTAAACCAGCCCAGCACCTGTGGATGGCTACAATCAGCAGGACCTGTCTCCTGAAACCAAGTTTTGTGGAGGCAGAGAAAGACAGAAGGGATAGCATCCCTAAGCCTTGGCCTTTCTGGAGGTTCGCGAAGGGACATGGGAATTGGTTTCAGGTCCCACAGCTTAAAATGTAATCTCAGATCCAGACCCAGACAGTCACAGGTCATGCTAAGTTGTGTTCCCAGCAATTATAAACAGCCCTAGCCATCAGAACTGCAGGTGGCAAGTGACCATGGTGGTGCTGAGAGCCACTGACTTTGTTCAGAGAAAAGTTTTTGTTACACACATTTTGGCACCTAATTTTTATATGGTTCCTAACAAAGGAATACAAAATAAGGTTTCTTTAAAGTTAGTCTAATTTCAGCCCAGCTCTATTAAATTAACATAGGTTGCCCCAAACATTGTGAAACAGGAAAGCAACATATATTATGAGTTCTAAACTAGGACTAGATGACCTATGTTTCCTTCAAGGATATTTAGCTGTTTGCCAGGAGACTGGAAAAGTAATTCCCGAGTACCTCAATTTACTCATCTTGAAGTGACACTGACCTCTAGATAAACTGAACATTGGCTGCTAAGAATCAGGCAGGGCAAGAGAATTGAGTTATAAGGAAAAACATTAAAAAGTCCTAATTTTCTCTAGGGAT
Organism: Heliornis fulica; assembly: GCA_013399135.1. Lineage (NCBI taxonomy): Eukaryota > Metazoa > Chordata > Aves > Gruiformes > Heliornithidae > Heliornis > Heliornis fulica. The sequence continues at coordinate 108,237 of VXBZ01011887.1, forward strand.
AGCGTACTAAAAAGCTCTTCCTCAACAGTATCTAGAATATGCCTCATAAGCTCAGTGATCCAACAGAGATAAATGAAGACACAGCAGAGAAAAGAAATTATCTTAAATATCCATTAACAGATACCAAGTTTAAATGGCACTTACTAAATGCTAACCATGTTTGCCTCAGTTGCAGGTACACTCTGAAGTCTGTCTGGAATCCAATATCATAAACAGTGAGGTCTGATCCAGGTATTCCTTTAAGATGATCATACTCCCAGTAACAATGCCAGATGCCTTTTACAGAACAACCAATATAAAGTGAGAGTTATTGAAGAGCAAAAAGACAAGGTTTTATAAAGAAATATCTTTCACAAGCCAAGTGTTTTTTCCTTCGCGTGTAGTGTAAGCACAAACCACAAACGCATTACTGCGAGACTGGTCAATTACAGCATCAGACATGTAGAAAAGAAATACCAGTACAAGCAAATACAGTATACTGTAGGTAGATAATTCAGGTTACTACAACTGGTGCTAAGTATCAGCACAGTTGGATTCTTACTAAATATCACTGCCATTTAACCATTTCTCACTTAACTGTATCTAAAATTAGGCATTAATTCTCCCAAATGTACTGTTTAATTGCTGTAATTACAGATTTTCCTTCCTGAAACTTAGGCAATACGGAAGAATAGCCTCAGAGGCTAGAAGACTACACCTACCATAACCTATAATTCCAATCACACCAAAGATGAAAATCCAGAAGAGAACCCCAGCTGTGAACCTCAATAACACAAGGAAGAGCAGACTCACAATCATGGCAATGAACAGCCCACTAGAAAGACAAGAAACGGAAACACAGGAGAAACAAGTGTGAGAATCTTCACTTTCTTGCATGCCTGTTACTCCAAGTGAGGGTGACTTCATCTCACATGAGAATGACTTGTAATGATCTACTTCAAAATCTTCCTTATGAAATACATCCCCGTGGCTATTACCTGCTGAGAAACAAACAGCTTCTGTCTGATGATCTGACAGGGCAAAGCCAGGAGCGTCTGTAAACACTAGGCTCTCAGGCTGGCTGAACAGGACTAGCACAATGCCCTTCTTACACCAGCTGAACAGCTCACTGCCTTTTCCATGCAACAGTTTGGTCTACAGTATGGACGGTTAAACTGGAGGAGTATGTACACGTGAGGAGTTTGCTGTTCTCCATCCTCCATTAAAAATCCCTTTTCTCTGGCAAATAAATCATTGTTAGCAAATTGATATTCTAGCAGCTTTCCTAGAAAACAGGAATTACATTTAGGAGGGAAAGCAGTGATTCTTTCTACCCATCAGTGGAGGAGATGATCATGGCATCGTGCTGCATAAAGGGAAACCTTTATCAATGTGGACACTAAGAAAGACATCTATAGAGTGTCTTCTCTTTAGGAAGCCAGATGGGCAGAGGGACAAGAAAAAGAACATCAGCTTATTTAGCTAAACCATCGTAAAGTGGCCATAAGTCCTAGCCCTTTAGAGATTTCCTGACATGATATATTTTCCCTTTCTGAATGGCTTCATTGAAATTCAGAATGTATTCCTCAAAAACAGCTGTAGATTTGGAACTTATGACTCCGCTCTTGAAAGCAGTAATTTGCGTTCATCTGAAATGATCTTTAGATATCCACCAGTCCTAGTAACACCAAACCTGCGTACATGGGAACAACTGTGGTCTGTTAAACTTAGACTTGAAAGCAGCAGTTCTTTGGGGCAATTCCAATTTAATTTTTAATCTCACCTACATTCACTATTAGATTGACATTGCCACCACCCAAACACTTGAATATGTTTGTCCAGAAATCCTTCGATGTATGCTATCATTTGGTGAAAAGTGTCAAGACAATTCTATCCAACTGCTTTAAAAGTAACAATTCCTCATAAAAATACCATTTTGAAATGTAGAAACTAGCTTTGGTATTTAGAATTTCTGTTCAAGAAATGGTCAATTCTCCCTCCAGCCCATCTGCTCGGTGTTATCTCCTTTAAAAGAATCTGCACCATAAGCTTGATTTCAGTAAAAGATCTACAGAGAACCAGGCTTGCTGAATACCACTCTCATGAGCCAGTAGCAGACTCAGTATCAGAGAAAGCTGTCCTACCATCAGCAACTAAACACCTTTAAAAGTTCACAGCTTACATTTCTGAACTGACTAATTCTCCGTATTATTACCTGAAGGTTATGTGTTTATTTATGTGGATTTGCATCCAGGACTGACTAATGTATATATGTGCATGTTATAGGCTTTCACCTGGTAAAGACTTACTTATCCTCCTGCTCAAATTCATCAACAACCCAGTCCATCAAAAGCAGTATTAATGGACTAAGAATGCACATATACTTACATATTTCTTTCAGCAAATAGGTACTACTTTTGTTACAGTGCTGCATTTTTACTAATTGGTGATTAGTGAGCATTAATTGCAAGATAAGCTTAATATTGTTCAAGAGTTTTTGTTCTTGATGGATTATAATGGATTTAATTATACATTGTATAAATACTAGAAATTGCTTGGGATTTATATATACACTGATGACACTTAGCACCTGCAATTGCTTTAAAAGTCTATTAATTGTGATTTTGCAGGTTTGGAATTGCCACACAGCTGGGTCCTGCAACAGCACCTCCTGTTTTCTGCTATTCAAGATCAACTGACTCGGTGTGTATGCTGCGCTACACTTACCTCATGCACAGAACCACAACATTATTATCATGTGATAAAAGGAAATTACAGTTGCTCCTCAAGTTTAAAGGTAGGATATGGTAACAAACATACACAATATGTATTTTTTTAATTCCCTGTGTTCTCCAAAGTGAGTTTGGAAAAATTAAAAACACAAATGAAAAACTTACATTAAAATCCAATACCAAGAAATGGCATAGTCTTCAAAAATTTTCATTCCAACTGATCTTGCATCCAGGACATTATTGATGCCACTGAGAAAAGAAAAACCAAAGAAAGGTTCCTTTAGGTAGAAAAGTTGAATTTAGTTAAAACAAGAAATAGGCTCAGTTAAATATTTCGAAATATCTTTGCTAGTGATATCCTCCAGCTCTAGTTGTGTAACCAAGCCAACGTCAATCACAGTTACGCCAACAAAGGAATATATGTAAAAATGTTGATACATCTTCTGAAAAAGCTTTTTTTAAAGCTTTATGAGTACTATTGCCACATATAACTATTTGTGGTGTCACAAGAAAAGTGTACACTATCAGTATCTGCAATATACCAAAAGCCAAACAGTTGCGACTCCAGAACCACTAACAGCAGTGAAACAGGAAACAGCTCCACCAACCAAGGTGCTGATGGTGTGGAGCCGCTTCCCTGTCTGCAAAGTGCTTGCCCATATTAACATTTCCCTGAGAGTAAATGAAGGCTCCTCTTATCAGTGAACAGTGTAGCTGTAGCTGCCAGAGCCAGAAGAAGGGAGCCAGAAGAAGGAAACTCGGTAACGCATGGGTGCTGTCAAGTGCTGATAAGGTGCTAGAATGTGGTAGCCTTGGACTGAGGGGTAACAGAAGGTACCCCTGTGCTCCAGGCAGGCTGAGGAATGACAACAGTGGTGCTGTCTCTGTGGAGAGACGTTGTCATTCATCAGAACCCAGCACATCACTTTCTGGCCTTTAGACACACGCTAAAAACAGGAGGTGAAATGCTAGGACAGTCCCTGTTAGTGGAAGGGCTGTCCTAGGAAGAAATAACTATGACATCACTGGCTGGTCTGAGTCCTGCAGCACAAAGATTTAATTTTCAACCTCCTTTAACTTTTTTTAATTTTGGGGTTTTTTTGCCACAAAAGCCAAAAAGAAATATTTGAAACTCATCAGTCACTCTGAGACAATAGACTAAAAGTTTTGGCTTCTTGCTCATTCCTGCATACCACAGTGCTGATTTTTTCGAACAAAGAGACTATCTACTGGCAAGTTTTGCTGGGGTACCCTCAGCCATTTACTACATCAGATTCTGATTATTATTTCAATTACTAAATTATTTCACAATCTTAGAATCCAAGCACTTAAGAAGGGCAAAACCTACTTTGCAGCTTCCCTGAGATCAGTTACATTTCTTGTTTTCCCTCTTCCATCTTTGAACGTAGTCTGATTTGCCACGGTTAGCACACCATTCTTCGTGGAGAAGTCTGGGAAGCATCTCTTAAGAACTATTCAAAATATCAAAACAAAGCATGCATATTGCATTTAACATCGAGCTCCACTTTTATTGCTTGTCTTCTCTAACATTAAAATCATTTCAGATTCACAGGCAATTGTTTTTCAACTGATTATCCAATGGTATGTCGACTCTGACAAATCTAGGAACAGCCATTATTTTTACAGTTAAGATTTTCATGTCTGGGGCTTTTCATCCAAGCTCAGGCATACTGGGATCATAGCATTCAACTGGAGATTCTAGGTGCTGCTGAATAACAACAGCAGTATCTGCATCAGTTTAAGACTTTGTAATACAGAGGAACTTACTCTCTGTCAGCATTTGGGCAGCTTACATAAACTGCAGCTTCTCAAATACGTCATTTCATGACAATAAATGACAATAAATGACAGCCCCCAGGGGCAGACTCAATACATCTGGTCATAAATGGTATTGGCACCCAAACTACATAACAGCAAGTGTCAGTTCCTCACGCCAGATGAGCTCCACTCATCTGTACGAGCCACTATCACTGGGTATTCTTGGAGAGGGAGCAATGGAAAAAAGACAGAAACTACTGGTTAGACAGAGGGAGATTATAAAAGAGAGAAAAGGAGAGATCTTTACATGCTGATTTATGTTGCCCTGCTCTCTGTTGCAAGAAGTCCTGGCTTCCATTCCAAAAGGGAAGAGCAGGTCAGTTCTCCTGCACAGCTGTACTTTATGCAGTAATTCTGTGCTTTGCTTACCAGGTTCCAATAAATGCTGGTGCCAGGTTTTGATATTCAGTCGATTCATTCTATCCTACCCGACCAATTATTGTGAGAAATAAAAAAGTAGCATGTCTCTTTTCCTCCCTTTGTAACCTTTGCCCTTTGTTGTAGTTTAAAAGAGGGTTAATAACTTCTCTGCAAATTATTTCCTGTCTTTTGGGTCATTACATAATTTTCTACACAAATGCTTGATATTAAAAAAAAATAATCATATTTTCTTTTTTATAACCTGTCCCAGATTTACATATGGGTTGTGTGGTTTTTTGGTTTTTTTTTTTCATTTCTGTAAGTCTTTTGATACTGTATCTCACAGTATCCTGCTGGACAGAATGTCCAGGTTGCAACTAGACAAAGACATATTGCACTGAGTGGACAATGGACTGAAGGCTTGGGCCCAGAGTGTGACAGTACATGGAGTGACATCTGGCTGAGGGCCAGTCATTAGTGGGGTTCCCCAGAGCTCCATTTTAGGTCCAGTTCTTTTTGACATTTTCATAATGATCTGGACAAAGGACTAGGGGGTGTTTTCAGTGAATTTGCAGATGACACCAAATCAGGAGAAGCTGTTGACTCTGTTGAGGGTGAAGAAACCTTACAGAGAGACCTGGACAGACTGGAATGCTGGGCAATTCCCAAAATCATGAGGTTCAACAAGGGCAAGTGCCAGATTCTGCACCTGAGCCAGGCTGCTCAGCCAGACTGTGGACTCAGATGCTGAAGGCCAGCCAATCTTAGAGAGATGTGGGGATCTTGGTCAACAGCAAGTTACCCATGAGCCAGCAGTGTGCCCAGGCAGTCAGGAGAGCCAACCGTACCCTGTGGTGCATCCAGCACGGCACGGCCAGCTAGGACAGGGAGGGGATTGTCCTGCTCTGCACTGCGTTGGGGCAGCCACACCTTGAGCTCTGGGGGCAGGTTTGGGCACCACAGGACAAGAGAGACATAAAACTGTTGTAGAGTGTCCAGAGGAGGGCAACGAGGGTAGGGAAGGGTCTGGAAGGGATGTCTTATAAGGACACGCTGAAGTCCCTGGGTTAGTTCAGCCTGGAGAAGAGGAGGCTGAGGGGAGAGCTCATGGGGGTCTGTGGCTTCCTGGCGAGGGGCAGCGAAGGGGCAGGCGCCCATCTCCTCTCTGTGGGGACCAGGGACAGAACCCGAGGGAACAGCATGAAGCTGTGACAGGGGAGGGTCAGGGTGGGTGTCAGGAAGAGGTTCTGTCCTGAGAGGGGGGTCAGGCACTGGGACAGGCTCCCCAGGGAAGTGGTCCCAGCACTCAGTCCCCTGCTCCGACTGGGCTGGTCCTGTGTGGAGCCAGGAGTAGGACTCGATGGTCCTTACGGGTCCCCTTCCAGCTAATATGTTTTATGATTCTACTTTAAAGCACGGAAAAATAAACAGCAATTTCTTATTTGCCTGAGCTTCTGGAATTTGGTATTACATTTCTGCAGCTGAAGAGACCCATGGTTATCTTCTCAGAAATGCATGTGACCATAGTGACCAAAATGGGTTTTGACACCAGCACTGCAACTGAAAAGCAACTGCACTGTAACTGCACTGGGCTGAAAGATCACCTCAAGTTCAACAGCCGGTCAGATAATGCTTCCTACATCTGTGGCATTTTCTTGATGCCAATGGGGTTGCTTGCTCACATGTTTTGGAGGGCACAGTTTGAGCTGTAAGACTTTTATCTGCAATGACTCAGGAGCAAGAAAGAGCTCAGCTTGACCCAACCACATACTGAATGCTTGTGGATGGTAGTTAGAAAAAATTACAATATATAAAATGTATAAAGCATATAAAAATGCTTTTCAGACTGGAGTTGTGCTCTAAAGTGAATGCTTATCATTTGCTAATAAGAGTACAATAAGTAGAGCCACTCACAAGGTCTGCTTGGAATGATCATCGAAGGACAATCTTCATCCCGTAGAACTTGAGCAACAGACTAAAAAGGGGAAAAACAGCATTGTTAAATACATAGCAGAATAATTACGTGTTTTTTCATTTCTCACTCAGTCTGAGAATATGCCCCAAACTGGACTTTGTAGCCTCCTCCCCAAATCTGACTGGTGGAACTGCAAGATACATTTGTGATGAGAACTGTAAATCCAAACTATCATTGTGGTTTGGGAAAAGACTTCCTCTTTCCTTTTCTAGGGACAAAATAGAAAAGACTGTTCACTTTGGATCAACATCTAAGCCAGAAGTCACTGAGCAACTCCTTGCATGCCCTTTGACTTTTCTCTTAGAGTAAGAATTTAAACACAGTTCATACAGCTGAATTGTGAGGTGCAGTGTGGAGTACCTAATTATTAAAGGATACTGCTTGCCACAGTGCTGCAACTGTATTTTGAGGAAACAGTAACCATTTTAAGAGTAGGGGATTAGATGTGCATACAAGAACTCTACTCCTGATTAAATCACTGTCAAACCATACATACTCCTTACATGCTGAAATCAGAATAATTCAGAATTTTGATGTAGCTCACTAAAACCCAGCATATTACACACTGCTTAAAGAACAAAAAAACAAAAAAAAAAAAAATCCATCACACACACCTTGCGAGGATTGTTAAAACCAGGTTTGCAGAACTGCTTGAAGTAATTCCACTGATCTGGTTTATATCTGTAGGAAGCCTGAACATCAATGTAGGTTGCAAACCTGTCTGGGCACTTTGAGACACAAAGCTGCAAGAAAAGAAAAAAAATGTTAAGATATACTAGGGGAAGAGAAGGGTAATGGAAGTCAGTGCAATTTAAAAGCAAGAAGAAGACGACCAATAAAAGTTCATTTTTTATGGAACTGCCTTCAGGAATGTTTACTGCTTAATTTAGAAAAGGTTTTCTTTTCAATTCCCACAAATACTTCTAAAACTCTTTGGTAAAGACACTTCCAAAGTCTCTCACATCTGGCATATCATGCCACTCTCTTTCCTTAGGTTCTACACATCCTGACACATATGCAGAACCTTCAGTCTGTTGAACACAAACGTGATTTTGTTTCAACACCAGCTGAAAATCTGTCAGGTCCTTCTCTACTTCCATCAGCCGCATGTATGAACAAGGTGGTGCAGTAGCTACTTTCACAGGATACACTATTTCCTTCAACTGCATTTATAAGGAGAACCTTATTGTTAAAAAGCCTCATGCAGCTAAAATTCATCCACCCTCCTCTACACAGTCTCTTCAATCAAACACATCTCCACAGACATTGTTCAAGTTAAGTTAGATGTAAATCTCTCAAGGTGACATTTTACTACTGATGATGAATTTCCCTTAGTTACAAAACAAGAGAGCTGAGTGTGCTGGAATGAAATTCACACCACTCCAGTACAGCCATTATGAACTGGATTTATGTGAGAGGGCGTGTAACGGCTGGGGCTCGATGATCACATCCCCTCAGAAGTTGTGATTTATATTTACGTGATGGAGCAGCAGCCACCCCAATACACAAACTCCAAGGGCTCTGCTGGTCACTGCACGGCTGCTCTGACTCCTTAGTGTTCCTAAACACTGTGAGGTCGTTGGAAGTCCATCATTTTAGCAAGTTTCAGCTTTTCCTAGGAGGCTGTTCTCTGTTTCCAAACAATGTCTCTCTGGGACCTGGACAGCAGAGCTGTGCAGGTCCCAGAGAGACATTGTACACGAGACTGCATTTCACCCCAAGGACCTTCTGTCATATATGAGTCACCTAAAGGAATTCTGCAAAAAATCTTATACTCATCCTTACAACAGGGCAGACACTGCAAGGTCTTTCTAGATGAGTACTACAGTCCTATGGACTACCACTGACCAAGGAACAAAGAGGATTTTTTCCTTGCTGGGACAAGAGGTGAACAGCAGGTTTGCACTTTAATACAACCTCAGTTTCCCTTATATGAATCAGGCAACAAAATGTGCTGTCCATGGACCCAGTAATAACAGTTTGCAAATCCACAGTCTTATTCAAGAACAGAAGCTCTTCCCATGCCAGTTCTTAGTTTTTTCCTACCGCTGTGTCATTAAATTGGACAGGAATGAAAGATCCTGTCTGCAGTTCAAAAGAGGAATTGTCTCTTTGCTGAAGAAACATTTCTTCAGCATTTTCACAAAAGACCAGAGAATTGAGCATCTGCAGTAGCAAGCAGCATTCAAAAATATCCTCAGTTTGGAGATGATGTATGAAAACAGACAAAATGACTACTCTGCTCCCCTAAACTATTCTTCATTAAGTGTTTCCCCGTACTTGATTCACGACCACTGACAACTTGACCACAGCACCAGTCAAATCCCACCCAATGACCTCAGCATTTCTGAACAGGGTAAACTGTTCCAGTAATCGAGTCTAAAGACTGGAGGGTAACAGTGTCGGTGTCTGCACATGACAGATCGGGATTCCTGAGGCAGATCTACTGCTGACAGAAAAATTCTGACAGAAACCGGTCAGTGTTAAGATGGCTCTTACTCTTCCTTGCTGGAGATTTCCATCTCCACAGCTGTGTCAAAGAGTCCATATGCTGGTCACACTAACTGAAAGAAACATCTATTAAGGGTAGGGATCAGGAGTAACTTCGAGACGGAACAGGAAACATTCTTAAATGATAGTCAAATAAACACACAACATTGGTATCAGTAAATTGGCTACCATATAACAACCCTCATCCAAACTAATAGTGGAGTTCACTGAATGTGGTCAAGATGGCTGAGACCACACTCCATCACCTGCAGTTTAATTACACAGCACAATTTATTTGGCAGCAAAGTGGGATCAGAGCAGTCCTGCACTTAATTCCTCTCACCTACCCCAATGCTGCAAGTTGTTGCCCCATGAGTTGAGCTGACATAATTGGTTGTGCAATTTTTCAACAAACAAGGTCAATATAATGGTCTCATGTAATGAAGATCAGGAGGATAGTTTTAACCTGTGCAAGTTCAGTGACTGATTTTATTTTGCAGCTTCAGAAGAAGTTGCAGCACAGTGAAGGGAGTACATACTGTAGCATAAGGAAAGCACAAGCTTTCAGGATCATCACTTTTGAAAGTCCATAAGCTCTACCAACAACCAGACACTCCTGTACTAGGAACATGAACATTTCCTTGCATAAGTCTAGTTTGGAAAACTCTAGACGTCAATCAAAATTATTTTCTGCATGTGTTGATTACTACCGAATAGCTGTCTGTGATGAATTCATAAGTAACATAATTGCAGTATTCAACCAGATGTTTTTTTCCCCAACTCTTATCTAAAATACACAATCTTGTGCATTTCTGTTTAGTTTTTCTGACCACTACAGGCTACAGAGACTGTGTGCTACATGTCATCTACAAACTAATCGTATTATAATTTGAAGGTTACAAAGAGCAGTTCTGAAATCCAAACAAATGCATGTCTAGTTCTTAAGCATCACAACTAAGAGGCGAAGAAAATATCTTCTCTCTGTATTTCACTCACCTGTGTTGTAGGACACTGTAGGTTTATTAACACTACAGGGCTGGCACATTTCAGGATGTTAAAGTAAAACAAAACAGTCTTGTTCCTATGGAAGTGGATATAGGATAATTAGTGTTATAAACACAGGTGCTTATATATCCTACCATTCAAAATTTTATAGCTCACATCAATATTTAAATTCTATTATTGTAAATGGCCATATTGTAAACACAAGACAAAAACAAAGCCCAAGCAGACCATGAATGTTCTGTACAAGACATGTCTGAAATCAGGAGTATTTTTTCTAGAGAATGCTGATTTTGAGTTCACAGCAAGGTTTTAAGCTGAAACAATCCTAGGCACTGTTACATGTATTGTAGTCCTGCCCCTAAGAACTGAGGTCTGTAAAATATCCCTGCAAAAAACTGTGGTCCCTTTGCTTACTCTGAAGATACTGTGTATGTATTGCACACAAAATTTATGATCAGTAGATTCTATACTGCAAAAGCTGCCTATTTTTTGTTGATCAGAAGGTGGCACCAAAATCAATCAAAAGCTTTTTATGGCTGGGAACTGTTAACAGCTGCCAGTGGAACAGAATGAGAACAGCATGCCCTGGTTTGGCAGAAATAGAGTTAATGTGCTTCCTAGACGATACAGTGCTGAGTTTCAAATTTAGGATGAAAGCTGTGTTGGTAAGACACCGATATTTTTAGTTGTCGCCAAGCAGTCAAGGACTTTGCAGCTTCTTGTGCTGGCTAATAATGCTGATAAGCCTCCTTCGATATAAGGGACAGTCTGAGGGGGGTGCACCACAGAATCCACACCCTTGACAGCTTCAGGGACTTGGGACCTTGAGGAGACTGACACCTCAGTACAGATTTGTTGCAAACTGATTACCCTGAGGCCTCTGGAGTTAAGCACCTGTGTCTTGAAGACAACAGAACACTGTTAATCTGTGCCACATCAGAAAACTATCAAATAGCTCTAGTGAAGATGGTATGGTATTAGTCCTGCTCTTTCACAGGAGCCTGCAAAGTCAGCTAGCCATGCCAGGACTATACAGTGCTCTACACGAATAATGGCGCATGCACCTACAGCCCCTGATGTGCAGGAGAACGCAGGCAGCAGTGTTCAAGCCTAAACTGATCCCTACTGTGGCAATGCAGCACAGAGGGAGCTCTGCCTTAGGAGCAGTGTTACCAATGACTGTGCTTGGGTTAACAGGGCTTCCTCTCCTCTATCTGCAGACTTGCATCAGTCCTGGTCCCACATCACTGTACCCCTCAGCCCAGGACACACCCCGACTTCCCAACAGATTCCCACCAATTGCTGAGCATGGCTATGCCTTCAAAGCCACTAGATAACAACACTGCACATTCAAATCCCTTTAAAACTGGGATTAGCTCAACTGCCCAACATTTTACAAGGTCAAATTATTTTCAGAGACGTGTTCTACCATGCACTGTTTAACCAAGCATGCATCCTGGCAAGAACAATTCACTACCATTAGCTCTCATTCCTTAAAATCATTGCAATGAAATTTTGCACTGAATGGTTTCTTGACAGTGTTTATAATATGCAAACTGCTCAAAGCCATTAATGATTTTTTCTTTAATGTTTTAGCCCATTTAATGATATTAATCACAGAAAGGAAAGTTCAAACTTTCAGCAGTTTCAGTTCTGCTGATGTCCCTTCTTACTTCTCAAAGCTTTTCATGTAGCAGAATCTGTTTATATCAACCTATTAAATCAACTCTCACAATCCAAAATTTAAAAAAAATGTGGAACAGAGACATGCAAATAGAGCTGATATCCCCAAGGAAGGCATGGCTACAGCTGCCTGTCTTCCAGACCACCGAGTCTCCTCTCTACCAGCACTGGATAAACATCAGAAACACAAAAGCTTTTCCTTATGGTCTTTTCTGGTATTTGGTGCATGCTGAGAAATACTACTGATAAAACCTTTAAGTTGTCTTGATACTTTGACAAAAAGTATTCTCTGAATGATGGAAATAACTGAATTATAGTAGGAATTTGTGTCTAGTTTTGCACTGAACAACTAAACAAATTCTGAACTTTTTTTGGAATAAATACAGTAAGTGTTGTTGACTGTACAACTTCCCACAGGAATCCCTAGCAGAGATTTGAAACCTCACATCTTATTCTTAGTACGTGAGCAATAGTTATTGGGGATTTAGTACTCACTCATTGAGGGTATCCTTCTGACCACAGAACTGCCCATAGCTGTCAGTTGGATAAATCACTTTCCTGGGGTCGCCGTGCACCCAAGCTGCAAATACACATTATCTTTTAACAGTTCAGTTAAGTGTACACAGCTAATCACTGAATCTAACTAGCATGGAAATGCATCACCTCTGAGGTATCATTTTAACCTTTCCCAATCCCCGCTGAGAAGTACCGATTTGTAGATTTCCTAATGAAAAACCAAAATATAAAATAAACTAACCTGAACTAAGATATGGATAGATCACTAAGCAAGTAAACCAGTTCACATCTTACCCTCAGGGCACATGTATCTCAGTTGTATCCAAAATTTGATGTGGTGGATTTAAAACTAATGGTTGTTAAAAGGGGACAGAGGAGGAGCTAACTACGTAGACAAATTTGACCAAACACAATGGCACTGAAATTAATGGGTTACCTGAGTGTGTGACAAATACACAGAGTGTGACTGAATCCAGTGGACTCCATTTGCACTAAGAATGGAAACAAGTTCTCACTCCATAAATGAAAACATTTCCTGACCTCTCATTTGGCAAATGTCCCATTTTTTAGTTATTAATTAGGTCTACATCTGGCAACTTATGTATCACATGCTAGCATAAACTATAGAACTGAATAGGAAGAAAGGTTTATTTTGGACTTCAACACCTCTTTTCTCCACTTTGAAGCAGATTTCTTTTCCAAGCCATTTTACCTGCATCTGAATTGAATGGCTTATTTGTGCCATTTTAGATGACTAATATATTGGTGTTTTCCCAGAACCCAAATTAGTGGGGTTTTTTAATTAGTTTGGTGCATTTTTAAAGGGACTCATTTTTCACATTGTTTGTATTTGTTATTTACACCAGCAAAACAGGAAGTAGTAGAGATAAACCCCTTGATGCCAGATTCAAAGTACTGACAAGAACTTTGTAACAAGACTTTTATCTGCTTCAGGATAATTTGGATGTAGTTGCTATAGCCAAAAATACGAGTTCCTGCTTGGCAGTAGCTGTCCTGTATGCTTAAGGCTGCAGCCACGATCTTAATCACAGAATCACAAGGTTGGAAAAGACCATTAAAAATCATCGAGTCCAACCGTGCCTGTCCTCTCCTAGCATACCTCTAATAAAAATTAATAAAACAGCATTAAAAAGAATCTGTTTTCAAAAGATGTATTTAGTACACTTCGTGAAGTTCCACCACTGGGATCAGCTGCTGGGTGGATGGAGGAAGACACCTCAGACAAATGCCAGAGTATAAAAAGAATAATTGACTCTGATTTACAACATACACATTTAGCTTTTAATTAACTCTCCAACAGAAAGAGAAGGGAAATGACTAACAGAAGATAAATACACAGCATCTTTTAGTGCCTGTGACAGGGCTAACCATCAGGATTAATAAACTTAATCCTCTGTCACCTTGTTTGCAAACTTAGAGCTACGACAGTGAAAGAATCCATGTGGCAAGTACACAATTTTTCTGGTCTAGTCAGTGAAAAGTACCTAATGTAAGAGTTCTCAGTGAATGAAGAAGCTGCTTGTAAGAACCAGCCTGACAGAGCAGCACCATGTTTCACATGCTGTGCTGCACTACTGGTGACTCATCATCAAGCACTAAATGGAAAAGAACCCAGTCACATAAATTTTTTATTTCAGCATGCTCTGATGCTCATACTGCTGCAGTCTGATACCTGGCACAAACATCTGGGCCAAAAATAAAATTAAAGAGCAGCTGAAGCATATGACACAGTTGACTCAGCCCTCAGAGCAGCAACATGATGTCCTATGTCACTAGTATAGCATTTTCAGAAGGCCTGCAGTTATGCCAGTCCTGTTTTCCACATGGAGCCAACACACATGGACAGTATCAGAAATAGCTAATGTCTATCACTAAACATCTGTCAGATGCACTCCTTCCTTTCTTTGCTCTGTGGGCCATGTCAGTGGTTGTAAAGGCTGAAAAGCTCCCTGTAAAGGAGAAAATGTGGTTATAACATCAGCATCCTGTGATCCTTAAAAATGAACTGCAAATGTGTTTATATTATTGGCCTCATCGGCTCTACAGTGTATTTCTGAAAGGGCAGCCTTTTATACCATTATTTTGCTTCCCTTGAAGGTATACTTCTAATGTTTTCATGTATGGGGAAACTAATCTGACCAGTTGTTCTTATGGCTGTTACTAGTGTGTTGGGAGATGTAACAGAGCATGTGACAGTTTGTAAATCCATGCTGGTAACACTGGTGGTCTAAGCATCTCTTGGGGCAATACAACACTAGTTATTACACTGAATCAACCCGACCCTCAGAATGTGAGCCTCTCTTCCAGGATAATCTATTTGCTGCCTTTAATTTAATTCAGAGAAATGCACATAAATCTTAAATTAAGAGTTTAAACATTTGTAAAGTATTGCCTGGACAAGCCCAGTGTCTCCAAAAGAAATACAAAGAGTTAAATCTGACAGGAAGGAAAACCTCAGGGAATGTTAAATTAACACTATCTGTTTATCTGTACAGTTAAAAGAATGGTAAGAAAGTACATCATAGGGTAACTATTTCTGTTCAGTACAATCACTCAGCAGCAGCCATCACTGAAGCAGAACTAAAAGAACTAAATCAAATTTGGTTTTATCTTTCAAGGACAATTGATTACCTTTTACTCAGACTACAATTCAGCCCTCAATAAACATTAAAAAAAATTACACTAGTTTTACACACATATAGCTGAAGCCTATATGAGCTATACATACAATACTGATGACAAAATTTGACTGAGATTTTCAGCTGTGTGAGAAAACTGCGTTCATTGCTTGCTTACGAAGCCAAATTAAGCAGGGATCAAGAGAATTATTCACACATATTCCAGAACTTGTGGAATTTATTTTTTTTTTTTAAGAAGAAGCAACAAGGGATAATTTGTGACTGAGTATTGATTCATAATAGATTTTCTCTTAATGGGAACTTCTTTGACTCTCATGTATTTTGTACAGTACTGGCTCCTGGAACTGTACCGAAGCTGATCCCATCTCTTACTTAGAAATAAGTAATGCGAGTAAATGAACAGCTGAAGAAGCACAGCAGAAGGAAAGTGAAAAGCATGGACCATGTGGAACTGGATTTGGATCTGAACTAAATGTTTTTACATTGCAAATTCAAATTTCTCCGTAAGAAACCTACAAAAAGTCACCAGCTACAAATTTGCTATCTGGCTCCAGGAACAGGTTCTAGTTCTAACCAATCTTTCATAAGGTTTTACCTCCTTTTCTTCAGTCTATTCAGGAGCAGGGTTTGTAAACAGAAATATACATTGCATGTATATTCTGGTATGTCCCTCTCTACTCTCTTATAACTGGGAGTTGTGTGACTCCTCACGCTCCAAATATTTTCACGAGTGAAATGAACTTTAGTGTTGATTGGATTTAAGCAAAGTGGGAACAACTCCATTTGGCCATTAGGGCAAGAATATGCTTCATTCCAAAGCAGAGGAAAGGGCCCACAGGATCCAAACAGTAGCCAGAACTGTGATGAGGGAGTGCACACAAAGTATCCAGCAGTGGCTACAAACCAAAGATATCCTGGTTTTGTCTCCGCACAGATGGCACCGATGTTAAATTATGCATGTGACCTGGATGTTACGCTATTTAATGGGAGGCCAGAGTATTCTCAGAGAGCTACTGGAGTTACCTAGGTTAAAGCAGACTTGCTAACAGTCATCTTTTCATGCCAGAGACATCAGCTGCTCACAGAATGGTCAGGTTTAGAAAGGATGTCTGGCGCTCATCTTGTTCAAGACACTGCTCAAGCACTCTGAACTGCTCTTCTAAGTAAGGCAGGGCCAAGACAGTCTTTTACAAGCAAATAGGAAGAGCTCAAGACAGACACGCAGATACACAGTAAGTACACTTTTAAAGCATTATATGTCCTTTCACACACACAGGCATTCATGCAGTTCCCTCACACAAACAAAATAAAATCACTATTATTAAAGAATATCCTGATGTTCAAAGTCTGGATCCCACAGTAAGTGAAGTAATTTACCTTCCTTCTCCTTTTACTGCTCACATAGGTTCTTTCACTAATATTTTACAGAACAAAAAGCCTCTTAAAAACAAACTGTTTAACTTTTGCTGT
Organism: Heliornis fulica; assembly: GCA_013399135.1. Taxonomy (NCBI): domain Eukaryota; kingdom Metazoa; phylum Chordata; class Aves; order Gruiformes; family Heliornithidae; genus Heliornis; species Heliornis fulica. The sequence continues at coordinate 124,946 of VXBZ01011887.1, forward strand.
CATATTAATGACAAATGAATGTGAATTTTTCCACCACACTTACTTTATGATAGCAAAATTATCAAGCCATGTAATTTTTACTTGAACACACTTAATTTTTGATTTTCCATCAGTATACACTTGGTTTTGAACTTCTCCCCAGCTAAAACAGACACAGAATGTCAATTCATTATTTGCTTTTAGGCAAGGCATTGCTTACCAATTTGAAAGCTTTGCATAGATACAACTAAAAGGGACATCTCCGATAAAAATTCTAAAATTCACAGACTTACTTCTTCTGTGTATGAGAAAGCTCTACAGTACCTGTGTTACTTACCCACAATTCCTAATGCAATGTAACCCAGAATGACAACTATGAAGATCACACAGCAAATAACATCTGTGCAGTGCCTGGGGACAGAAAGAAATGCTTTTTTAAAATACGGTGTTTAATATGATCATTTGAAAACACAGAACGTCACAGGGTATTTCAACAGCTGAATAAGAGGTCTGCCTGTGCACTTCGAAGTCTTACTCACAGAATCACATCTGAGGCGTAAAGCCATGCTCTTGTAGCAAGACCAACAAGTGAATGTGTGTGTCTTCTGCATTTTAGATAGCAATGAAAACATACTGAGGAGCAGGCTTAGACATTCTGAAATAACACCACTGAGTCCATGAAATCACTGTGATGTGTTACCCCAGGACATCTGCCTCAGCATGTCCCTAAAGCTGGTATCAAATACTGCAAACAACGTGATGAAAGATTCAGCATGACTTAAGTGTATTATGAATAGCTTATGAATGGAAAAATAACAGCATGAAATATAAAAAGACTATAAGCAACTACCCCAAGCTCTGCACAAAATTCTGACTCAGCTGCTTGACCGGATTTAATGCAATTGAAACCCCCTGACATGTCATGGAGAGGCCTACCTTCCCTCACGGAGAGGCCTACCTTCCCTCACAGACAAGCAAGCAAAGAACATGGCTCTGCAGTTGGGAAGTTTACTCTCTGAGCCAGCGAGTAAAGCATGAGTCATCTACTTATTGGTTGTGCAGGCAGAGGAGTGGTGAAGCAGACCAGAAGAATGATGGATCATTCTTCTCCATCATCTGACCTCCATCAGCACAGTTCCAGGAGTGTAATGTGAATACACAAACTTCTCTACAATAGTGCTCAGTGAAACCCACTGTCACATAAATCCTCCTTTGGTTGTCTTCAGAAAACTTTGAAACAGTTCATACCGACTAACTCTTGTTTGTTACAAAATAATTGTTTATTTTACTAGATACTATGGGTGAAACCCTAGCTCCATCTAACATTGTTACTAGCTCAAGCAGATCACTTTTGGTGAGATCCCATTACCTCAAAAACCTGAGGCTACACAGGAGAGGGAAAACATGTAATTCACACATTTAAGGTGTTTTATAATAACTCTGTAAAGGTACATGATTATTCTGTGAAGATTCTATGAGCTTCCATAGCTGCAGGGACCGAAGGATGGAAATTGCCTCTTCCTAAACAGGAGATACTGGAAAGCCCACGTTATTAATTGAAACCTGATCAGAAATTATCCAGCTATACTTAGACCACAGACAGATTCGATGCTTTTTTTTTTTTTAACTAATAAGGCTTTTTCAGTTTCTTTCAGGCTAATGAGGCAAAGCAAAATCACTCAGGAGACTGAACTGCTAAACTGATATGGATTAATGGAAATATGAGTACGCGAACAGGAACTGAGACCACTGCTTACCCTACAGGCTCTAGAACCTTTATTACAGATAGCATTAATATACTTTTCTGTATTAATTATGTGAAAAATAATGAGGAAAAAGTCTTCCCATTTCTTATGGTATAGATGACAAAAACATCAAAAATGCTTTTTTTTTGTGGGGGGGAGGGGGCAAGGGGGAGTGGTGTTTTTTAGAGAACCACATTCTATAATCTGAACCAAAACGTAGTATCTATGCATCTGAACATAGGAGTTTCCACAGAGATAAGCCACTGATAAAATAATCAGATTCATCATGTTCAGGTGACATAATAAAAGACCTTCATTTGTTTAAGTGCACAGTTCAGGCTCCCACATTACATTTCACTGCTTACTGCTGTCATTTAGCTTAATTTATGGCACCTGACTTGCTTTCTGCCATCTCTCAAACACTGACTGCTTGGCCCCAATGCCTGTGCTCCGTGTGGCAGTGAATGCAAACTTTGTGCATCTGGCAACCTGCCACAGAGATGAATGCAAAGATGGAATCATCCACACAGTATTAGTGCATGAAAGCTGTTTATTCACCAGCAATTCATGCACTTATTCATTAATGACTGACTAGAACCTCTCTGTCATCTTCACGCCCAATCTGACAAGTGCAATTTGCTCAAGATGGAGCACTAGCAAGAAACAACATATATTAAACAGCACTATATGAGCACCTACAAATAGTCTTGAGCCTGGCACTGGCAACCACAGAGCAAAGCAAGGCTCAAGATGTTTACAGTGTGCATGGCAGGTTATCACTTTCAATTCTGTTGACACATTAAGGTGACCACTAATGTCCTCACTTCTGGGTTCCTCCTCCCTGCTTGACTGACAGCTTGTGTTTTGAGACTTCCCTAAATCACGCTGTGTCAAGGTGATGCTGAATTATGCTATACAATGCCACACAAAGCTCTGAAGACCCTTTCTTCACTGTGGCTGAACTGAGAAGGAAGATCTGCTCTACAAATGGATATTTCTATCAGCACAGAGACATTGAGGGCATCATCCTGCAGAGCTGAATAAACATGCAAGGCATCAAATGCCTGCAGATACAGTTCCTTTCAAAGTTCCCTGCTACTGTGGAGGCTAGAACTGCACAGAAAGAGATATTTATACAAGTTTTCACCACAGGCTGATTTCCATCAATTTAAATTCTGCATTTTCTTCATGACTATGACTGAGCTGCACTGACCTGCATAGACTTACTAAGATGATATGTCTTCACTACAAGCACCACAATTATTGTTTAGTTCTGGAAAACTCAAATGTTGGTATCTGCCAATAAGCAATATCTGTAGACACTGTACACCTCAAACCAGAAGCACAAACCAATAACTCGAAGAAAAATGTAGGTAGCTGAACAGTTATGTAAATTTACTGATATCCAACTCACATGAGAGCCTTTCACTATATATTCACTATAGTATAGTATAGTGAAAGTATAGTATTCACTATACTTTCTAATCACAGAAGAAAACACAATCTTTGTCTTAACAAGAACACAGAATTTCTATAAAGACACTAAACAATTAAAAGGTAGTCCAGGAAGTGTCAGAAGTTTTTAAAACCTAACAGGAAAAATAATCTACAGTGTCTAACTAGCAAGAGAAATATGACAAAAAACTCCAAGAAACTACATAGACAGAAAAGACTAACAAGGGGCAAGGTAAAGACAAACTCCACAAAATTTTATATAAGTCAGAAGTGTGATTTAGTAATTGGATTTTGCCAAAGCAGGTTAGAAAAATATGACTGCATTGACTGTATAAATTCCCATACTAGAATTTAGAGAAAATCTAAACAGAGGAAGACAGTTCATTTTATACCCAAAGTAGTATAAGTACCTTAAGAAAAAGGAGCAGCTTGTTTTGCCACCTGATGGAACTTGTCTGACGTATCCAGAAACAGATCTAAGGTATCTTATGATGATGTTAGTGGAAGAAATGCTTTTTTTATTCTTAAAGCAGTGTAACACATTCTATCTGAGTTCTTTAGCTTCACAAGCCTTCCCCCACAGCATTATCTCCTACATCTGGCATTGTCATGAAATACAGAGGCCATCCACAGAGACCCTGTCTCACATGACAAATTTGCCTGAAGTCCAGTATGAGTGACCATTTCAACGGCAGTGAGAGAGACAGTGCTAGATAGCTTAAGGCTGAGACATGAGACAAGTGTTTGTGCTTTTGGGAGCTGAGAGGTGCCAAACCTACTCAGTTCCTAGGGGTACAGAACAATGGCTTGGAGGAAATTTCTGCCTTTGAGGTATCAGAGATATCTCAGACTTAAAATATAATGAACTAGATTTTGTACAGTGTATGGATTTGTATGTATTCAGTTACAGTGATCATCATCAGATCTGTGTGAGGAAGGCATATGTCTCCAGTTGACAGGGAACACACTACGAGTTTCCATTTTCCTCTAGACAGTTGTCTACCAAAATTTCTACTGCATCATTTTGAGCACAGAAATTGCAGAGCTACTGCTTCAAGCTGTAAGCCTACTCACTTGGTGGATACAACATATAAAACCTTACCAGTGTTTTCTGACAGTAATGCACATGGAAGAATGCTTAGTCACATCCTTAACTGTCACATAAATTCATCCTATAAACAGTGCATACGAAGTCTGACTGGCTACACCATAAAGATACTCCTCAAATTAGGATCAACTCCCTAAAGAACCATTTTCATTCATTTCTAAAATCATTAGCTTTCACAAAGAAGAGATGTATCTTGCACAGACAAGAACAGCACCTGTATTGAAGTGAAAGTACCACATGGTTGCAGTGTTATTCAGTGTCATAAATTTTCTGCTGAGAAAGGTGAAATTGATAGATAACTTGGGGTTCTCTACTCTTCTCACTAAAGACAGTAAGTACCAGTTTAGAACTTATTCTCTAGGTTACACTTACATATGGAAAAACACTGACAAATTGCCCATGATTTCTTAGATATTTCTCAGCAATTTCTCTCTACCCGTGAGCTCCCGAACAGTCCAAGACGTAACAGCCATGTGTTCATCTTTAGTCTTGACTATTAAGTGAGGTCATGCCAGACTGTCCTGGCAACAGGTATATTTCAGAACTACTCTTAGGTTAGACACAATGCATTTTTAAATGCGTGTTTGCACTGTACCCTAGTGTTTACACGGAGAATAGATGCAGACAGTTTTGAACAGTGCAGAATGAGAACTGAGAAAACAGAAAGGGCTGCAGTATGTAGTCATAGCCATAAAAGAACAAATGACATCGTCTTGACATCATTTTGGATTTTCATGAGTTCAATGGCTCAGAGTCAATCAGAAGAGCCCTAGCATTTTAATCCTTTTTAACAAAGGGATGTTTGAATGAAATACACCAAACTACACACACAGCCCCCTTGACAACGACTGCACTAGCAAAGCACTATACATACTGCCTTGTTGAACACCCCTTTCACCTACCTTTGCTCAACACTTCAACTGCTGGCTGAATAGAAAAGGTCTGTTCTATTTTAAAAAAGAAAGAAACAACAAATAACTCAGACAACGGAATCCCCTTGCAAAGGACCCTTCTGAAAAAAACTGTGGGAGTAATCCATTCTGTAACAGACATTTGTACACCATTATTAGGATGTGGCTTTCTGGTTTTCTATTTTCAGGCGTTTAGTGGTTTAGTAGCTTGGCGCTCAACAATTTCAAAACATAATTTCTACTCCACAGCATCTCCAAAAATGCATCACTTTCAGCAGTTATAATGACGGGATATGACCTTTTCCAGCTGCCTCTGCACCTTTCAATGCAGATAGACTACAAATTGTACATATCTCCCTAGAAAGCAATCCTTTTTCACAGATTCACAGAATGTCAGGAGTTGGAAAGGACCTTGAAAAATCATCTAGTCCACCACCCCACCACCCCCGCCCACACAACCAGGATCACCTAGATTAGATCACACAGAATGTCTCCAGAGAAGGAGACTCCACAACCTCTCTGGGCAGCCTGGCCCAGTGATCTGTCACCTTCACAGCGAAAAAGTTCCGCCTTATATTCAGATAGAACTTCCTATGTTCCAGCTTGGACCCACTGACCCTTGTCCTATCACCGGACAACACCGAGAGGAGCCTGGATCCATCCTCCTGACGCTCACCTGTAACATATTTATAGACATCAATGAGGTCACCCCTCAGTCTCCTCCTCTCCAAGCTGAAGAGACCCAGCTCCCTCAGCCTGTCCTCAGAAGGAAGATGTTCCACTCCATCATCTTGAAATGATGCAGACAAACTTTTTCAAATCTTTCTCAAAGATGCAGACAAACGTTTCCCTGACCAATGAAAACCGACATTGAAATCAAGAGCAGGACAAATTATTTTATCAACAGAAAGCAAAGAAAGGTGTTTCCCCACTCACAGTGTACAGTTATGCCTGTTATGGCAAGGTGTGCAAACAGCTCTGTCCTCACCCACATAATCACTCCTAGCACTGATACGCCTGGACGATAAGCACCAATGCACCTGTCACTACCTTATGGTCTACTGTACAATGAAGTTATACCCTTAATGTTTAGGGAGCTAATCCTTTTTGTATTATTTCCAACAACACCACCTCAGCAAAGCATTACAAAGCTCACCAAACACACGTGGTGTTGCATTGCCTTCATTTGGTTGCAGTTTCCAGTAGCTGCTGTGCAACATAAAACAGCGACTTGAAATTTGAACACCTGGAATTGCAGAAGCTGTCGCAGCAACACACAACAGCAAGCCACAGTGCAAAACCAGTTTTTACTAATTATATCACAGAGTAACAGTAAAAACAAGAGAAGTACACAAGGGACACCATCAACCATTCATCACTCTACATGGACAAGGCAATGGTACAGTAACAGACAGCTCAAAATTGCCACTAAATTACAGTGCTTTAGAATCCAGTTCTGCTGCCCACAGCACCACAGGTAGTCTCCCACATTCCAGGGACTCTTCAAAGCATGTGAAAACTGACCACTCCAGGATGTGTCTCAGGGCTGACTCACACCAGCAGCCAGCCACATCACCTGCTGATACCAGCCAAATACCATGGATTTTCTGCCGCTGATTTATCCTGTCGCCCAACCAGAATACAAATCTGATGGTGCACATCCAGGCCATTCTCTGGAGAGAAACCCCTTGGTGAGGAGAAAAAGCAGCTGCAAACTGAAAACTGAAATGCACCAGGGTTCCAGTCCTGGGCTGCATGGAAAGACGACAGACTGCATCATGTGGCCGCAGCTACGCAGAACGTAACACCTCAAATGACCCTACTTGTACCAGCCTAAAGAGAGCAGGCACTAGATGGTATGCAACATCCAGGACTGGCACTAAAACTGAAAGAACTTGAGGGCATGCAGCTAAATATTCCCCAGCTAACTATACATGCTCAAGGAGGGTAAGGATTGCCTTCTAGATTTAAAAGAACTGCAGAAAGAAACAAATTTTGTTAAATACATTTATCCCCACTTTACTGCAAAACTGAAAGAATGAAGTAGAATGAGTTAAGATATTTACCTGTTATGAATAGGTCCTCTGAACTTTGGGTCAAATTTCCTTGGTTCACCTGCATTTAAAATAAAACAGTTAAAACATAATCCTTTATTTAAAACAAAGCCTATAGGGAGACAAATGTTAGCAGCTGTCTTTGAAGGCCATCTTCCATACACACCTATTTAATCAGTTTTGTTAAAGTAACTTCATGCAGGCGGTACCAGTAACTCACCAATACAATTACCTCTTTTTTGTAGATACGATCAAAGCTTTTTTCTTCTAGCTAAAAACTCTGAGGCCCTCACATTTTCCACATGATAAATTACCCTTATACATCCTATCACTACACCTACGTACAGTGTTCACAGGGGATTAAGTCTCGCAGTCACACGCTCAGTGCATTGGTGGCACAGAGTGAACCTGCCTCTCCAGAGCTGCAGGCGAGGCTCTTGGGTCGGAGTCAGTCTGGAGTCACATCTGTACAGAGCGTTAGACTTCCAGTCTTGCTGAGTTATTCTTACTTCCCATTGCTTTTGTTACAGGACTTCTTAGAGCTGCAGGTTTGCCCTTCTGCATCGAGCTTATCAGACGGCAAAGTATGGCTGGAGACTGCAGAAATGCAGCGCTGACCTTGCACTACACTACGCTGCACAGGCTGTGTAACTGCACTAGCTTCTCCAAAGCTGGAGACGAGCTGTGCCACCCGGAGCAGGCAGAGGAGCACATCCCAAGTGTATTTGCTGTGCACCACATATGCCAGTGCAGAAAGCAGAGCAGGTCTGAAAATTAAAGGTGGTTATTTTCATACATCGCTGAGATGCTTGTTGTCTCCTGAGATTCTCAATGACTAGAAGATCATACAGGCAGTAACATCTCACCAGAGTTCACACACGAAAGGAGCCAAAAGTGATACCTTTTTTCCACATGGCTATCCTGGTTAGCATTCACTGTACACATAAGCAAAACATATTAAGAATCTACCAGACAGTAGCCCACCAAACTGTGCTGCAAATGTAGACTTGACTATGAATTACAGTATGATTTCAGTCAGGAAAGAGTAACACAGAATTATGGCAGAATTTTACATTTTATGTTTCAAGCTACTATATGAAGAGGAAGAAGCAGTCCCTGTATTTGACAGACCAGGGGTTGGATTTTTCCTTATGCAACTAGCTATTCAGCTTCTTGGGATTTTTTTAAAGTTCATTAATCATGGACATATATTGAACCAAACTGGCAATGAAATAATACTTCTTCACTCAAATGCCAGTGCTATGTTACAGATTACTGTTTCAGAGTGCTCACTCCCTTTGTAAGAATCTCTTCTGAGTATATCTAGTATTAAAGGGTGTTACCAGCCTAAGCTTTTCCCCCACCCACAGGAAAAACACTTTTCCTCAGTTAGAGACTTCAGCAACTTCTCAGCAGAATTTACTTATTAACTAAGTGCCAGACTTTGTTCTTCATCTGTATCAGATAAACCTTATCAAAATGCACACAGAGCAGTACAATAAGCACAGCGGATGATAAAATCCTATTTGCCCTTCATTGGAGGTCTTCAAGTACCCATCTTACCAGCTCCTGAACCAAATATATTTTAGCACAGAAGAGACTGGGAAAGCTAAAACTTTGGAGGAGTGACACGTGACAACAATGTCGTGGAAGAAGTAATTCACTACTGACACAGGTAGTACGGGAACCCACCACGGTGCAGGAAGCAAGACTGCCATACACAATACCTGTATTTTAAAGAACCTTTTTGTACAGCTCTTTCTACAAAATAATTTATCTCCTGAGCAATGCAGTCTGTAACATTACCCCCTCCTGCCATGCTCTGGATGTAAGGCACATGAAGTGAGCCTTTGTTCATCTCTCATGCAGGACCCATGATGAGCATGTACTGGATTTCAAGATCAATTCACTGAACCCCTACCCTCTACCTAACAAGGGGCCACAGTGAATGCATGATAACAAACATAATATTGAGGCACACACAGTGGTATTTCACAGAATCATAGAAGTCTCTGGGTTGGAAGGATCCCCAAGGATCATCAGGTTCCAACCCCCCTGCCATAGGCAGGGCCACCAACCTCCAGACCTGGATCTAGACAAGTTTGCCCAGGGCCCCATCCAATCTGTCTTTGAACACCTCCAGAGTTGGGGCATCCCCCACCTCTCTGGGCAGCCTGTTCCAGCCCCTCACCACTCTCTGGGTGAATATCTTCCCCTGATCTCCAACCTGACCCTTCCCTCCTCCAGCTTCAATCCATCTCCTTTGTCCTATCACTCTCTGCCCTTGGGAAAACCCGATTCCCCTCCTGTCCATACAGGAGTACTTTAAGTACTGGGGGGCTGNTTGCTGGACCCCCCTCTGCTGATGGAATATCAAACCAAGATTACAGAGATTTGCAACTGCCCTTTTCTGAACCAAAGACAGTGACTTTGTGTGTGATTTCTGTCTCTCATTAATCCCATGAACCTCTATTTAACTTGCACACCCTTTCACAATTTGCAGTGTTGTACATCATGGTGTACCACAGGTTAGTTAGAATCACACAGAATCACAGAATGTTAGGAGTTTGAAGGGACCTCGTGCTACCTCCTTTTGCATTTTCTAAGCCTGCCATTACTCAGCTCATACCTGTATTGCAGCGTGGCATGCTGCTAAAAATTTTACAGGTTATTCTACTCCTCTTTACTTGTCTATTGGCAAGAGCCCTGGTCTGTTCAGTTGCTTCTTGTACATAACCCATTCCATACTTCTGGTCCTGCTCACCTTCATTTTCTGGACTAGAATGGCACAGGATACTCACCACAAGTATTGGCTGTGACTTATAAAATCATACAATGACTGTTTCTTTTGATCTCTCCACTCCTAGTAAGTATCCACTTACAGTCCACTTCCTTTTTTTTTTTTTTTTTTTTAGGGGCAGACACTGTCCCTTAATCACTCATTAAGACCTGGAGTTCTCACTCCAGAATGTTAGGAGTTAGTTCAGTCTCACTACCAGAGAGATCTGTTCTCCAAAGCTTTTCAACATTTTCCTTCACAATACGAACAATGAAGCAGAATTAACACTCTGAGCAGGTGACAAGCATTAATATAAATACTTCTGGAGACAGAAGTAAAGGGATTTTGATAAAAAATTTAGCAATCCAAAGTGTTTCTAGTAAACTGGAAAAAGTTATAAAGACAAAGTCCAAAGTGCCACGCAGAATATTTGCTTTCAACAACACTGAAAAGAACCCTAAAGGATTATTGCAGATCAGAAACAGAGTAAGTTACTAAAGCAATGTATTAGCAAAAAGAAAAAGAACAATCACTCAAGCAGTGTGAGCATGACTGGCAACATCACTGTTCTTGTGCTTGGGACAAGCAAGGCCTCAGCTGGAAAAATTTCTGGGACATAGCATCAGAATTTCAAAGGATACAGACAAACTGTAGAGTAGAAGGACTGATTAAAAAGAGGTTTACAAAAAGCAATAAATGAATGTGATCTTCAATGACTGATTACGTGAGGAGCACAAAACCAGTCATCTAACACTATAAAAATGACAGCTGTTCTCAGGTTCCCCTACCAGAAAGACATTACCTTCATTTACAGCAATGGCAGTTTATATATGGTACTGCTCTTTGTTATAGTAATAATTAAAAACTAATATCTAAATTACATATCTACAGTAAAAATGTGCAATACATATACACAAGTGTATATGCAAGTGTTATTCTGGAAAAAAGTAGCATATTACTAATAATTGAAGTTATAGAAAACCATTTGGGACTGGATCCAAGCCCATTAAAGTCAACTGAAATAACCCAGTTGAAATAAATGTGACTTAGATCAGGTACTTAGAAACTGTCTTAAGAAGAAAGCAGGTGAATTACCGTGTTTTCCATAGTAGTTTTCTTCATCTCTATCCATGTTACTGTACCTGGATCACTTTAGGAAGCTGTGTGAGATCCTGAGGAATCCAGTATATTGTCCCATCAGGCACAGATACACTGAAAAGATTTTAAAATCCAGCTGTCACGGAGTTGTGCCATGGCAATGGAAACTCACAAAGTAGGCTGGCCTTTCAGTGAACACAAAGATCCTGCCGAGTGCCTTGCACACCTACTCCAAGCCGGTCTGATAGGATGAATGAAAACAATGAGTCCTATGAGCTGGTATTAACCTACAGTGTATAAGCAGAAAGAGAAATCTCTGCACCTGAATACCATTTGTAAAGTAGTCTGAAAAAATTACTAATGATGCACTGACAATAATATATTACACTGTCAGTAATTGCTGTGGTTCAGTAGGCCATGCTGGTGTTCTGGTTTTGGCTGAGATACTTTTCCTCCTAGCAGCTCTACAATCAGTGTTTCAGATTTAGGATGACAGCAGTGTCAATAACACACGGGTATTCTTAGTGGTTGCCATCCTCTCAGGGACCTTTCAGCTTCTCCTGCTGCCTCACTAACGAGAAGGGGGCACCCAGGATGCTGGGAGGGGGCACCCAGGGAGCTAGGATGAGTGACCCAAGCAAGCCAAGGGGATATTCCATACCATATGTTGTAATGCTCCTTGTATAACTGGGAGGTGGCTCAGGAGGCAGCTCAGCTGACGAATTAGTTGAGTATCAGCTCTAGCTGCTAAGCAACTGTGCTGTGCATCAGTAGTTACTATTGTTGTCACTGCACTTCTCTTCTGCCCTATTAAACCGCCTTTAACCCAACCCACAAGTTTTATCTTTTGGATTCTCTCCACCAACCCACTGAGGGGTGAGTGAGTGAATGGCTTTGTGGTTAGCTGAGCTGCCTGCCAGATTAAACCAGAACAGCTACTGTGAGAGAAAACACTCTCTACATGTCAGAGCTGGACAAACCTTTCCTCCTCAACAGTGAGCGCTAAGTGCCCGGCTCCACCAAGGTACAAGTCATGGGACTGGAGAAATAAGAGTTACACTGACACATCTAAGTCTAAAATGGAAACTGTTGTATATAAAATTTTCATTCTTGTCAGGTGGAACATTTATCTCTAGAAGCAGTTGTGATTTGCTAAATTATTTTCTTAATAAAATGACATTTCATATTTCTGCACAGGGCAGAAGTGCAGAAGAGGTAGTGCTAGAAGGTCTCTGTTAGTTTAGATACTCTAATGTCTATACACTGAAAGGAAGCACAAGGCATTGCAGTTAGTGTGTGAATCCAAAAGCCCAAAGCCATTAAAAAAAAAAAGAAAAGAAACTATCAACCTCTTCTTTTAGCCACAAAGAAAGAGAATCCCTGTATGGTGATGCTGACCAGTGTGACACTTCCATTGTCTGTAGAATATAAATTTTATATCAATGTAGAATTTTGTCCTGTGAAACACATAGACTGTATCTGCATTTCTACAGTAATTTTACAGACAGGGCTGAAACACATGCAGGAACAACAAAAATAATGTTTTTATGTCAACCCTGCCACCGTGTAGCACAGAATAACGAAGAATGATCCCATACCCATGTCTGTGATATGAAGTCACGTCCTATTTTTTTTATTACAGAACTTGACAGCAATGTTCTAATGTTTACTGAATAAGACATTGAGTATAACCAGTATCAGTAAACAAAAGTAAAAATAATATGATGAGGATGAAGACTAATCTTTTGTAAAATACTAACCACTGACTGAACTCTCATACTTGACTACCTCTCAAGACCTGCTATCCTTAAGCAAGCGTAAAAATACAAGAAAAGCAGACAATCCCAGTGACTGTGATTCTACTGTGCTCCTACTCAAGTTTGCACCTCTGTCAAAGGCTGCTTCAATAAATCTCAGTATAGTACAGTAACAGAAGGCACTGAACTAAACACAGACACACACTAACATGCCATCTGGCCAGCAATGCATTGCTCAACTCGAATGAAATGCTATTTCTACTTTAATAATCCTTAGTTCCTTCAGGTCTCTTCACTGATGTTTGGCCAATGATTGCACGTGCCTGTGGCTACCATACAGGTGGGTTTTAGCATTTCTGTTAGAAAGGCGCTGGAGCTGTGTGTGTGTACGTGTGTGTGTACGTGTATGTGTGTACGTGTATGTGTGTACGTGTATGTGTGTGTGTGCTTCCCTCTTCTGGAGTACACAGGTATGTGCAAGTAATTAAAAGTATTCCTGGGATACACTATGCCTCCTTTAGGGCACAGGTAAATCTGATTATTCAACACTCAGAGATACAAATGCACAAGGCAACAAATTAGGCTGCTAAATAAATGCTCGGGATGTGTTAGGACTGAATGAGATTCATCCCAGTTCATGTTTCTTTAACAAAGCACATGAAGATTATGATGCTTCTTCCCTCATATTCTGGCTCGGAGTAGGAAAAAAACAAGTTCTTGCACAATTAATCTGTCCCTTTCAGCAGCAGAACCTTATTGAACATACATGAGAGCCTAATCTCTGCAAGGTTCACAGTCTAATTCTGCAAAGAATACAAATAAACATTTGAGATTTACTACTGTCTTCAAGTAAAATTAAATTGACTGCTAGATATTTTTAGGCAATCTTAAGCTACATTATAAGTTGCATGTAACATTCCTTGTACAGAAACAGCCATACTGTTAGCCAACTAACATACAGCCAGACCAGTAAGTTCTTTCTTTCCAATAGGAAGAAATAATTTATCCTTCCTTTAAATGTTTTAACCAAAAATTTCTTGCTATGCTATTACATAGAAGTTAAGGGGATTTTTTTTCCTGCCTGATGCCAAAAGTACTCCTACCATTCATCTTCTTTGAAACTCCCAGAACACAAAGCTTCAAAAAGATCTAACTGGTGGCTTGGATTGTACTGGTAACAGTAATGCAACAGGAAAGTTACTAACAGTAACGAAAACCCATTTGCTTTATCATCCAGATTTCAAAGCTAAACATGTTGCAACAGGTTTTTGATCAACTCACAAATCAGGAACTGCACTAACAAACAGCAGCTTGGAACAGACAAACATATATTAATATCCTCTGTGATAAAGTCCCCAATGAGCTACACACCTAAGGGAACAATTCTACATGGTGCTATATACTTGCTACTGCATTAGACTGCTTTAAATTCTCTCTCTCTGGAATTTTCAGAAAGATTAACACACAGAAAAAAAAAAGTTGTGATTCAATACCAGCACAAGTGAAACCAGTGGAAATGCTCTGTCATCTATATTCTTCCAAGCACTCCCACACAATTCTTTCAATCCATTTCCATGTCCACACATTCCTTTCTTCCTGTAGTTCTCCATCAGCTTTCCACTACATTCCCCATTTCCCAGGAAAGGCAAAAGCACATGCAGCAGGTGTTTTGGAATTACACTGATCACCATGCTCAGGTTATCTGCCTGTGGACAGCCACCACACAGAATGCTCAAGGGGCTAAGGAGGTACTGCATGAGGGCACACTCACCAACTACGAAAAGTGTTGAAACCCAAATGGTATTTGAATCCCATGCTGTCCTCATGCTATTGATACTGGCTCATGACCTGCAAAATTGAAGTGGTGAAGATGGAAAAGAAGACAGCAGATGAAACAAACATGTCACCTCATCAGAGAGGTGTCCTCTTCTTTACACAGTTCAGTGACACAAATCTTCCGATACTAGTGACAGATAACACAGGTTATTAGGCAGATTTTGAAATATACTAGTTGTCAGGCAGATACCAAAATAAATGGATTGAAAAAGTACACAGCTAATATACTACAACTTAACCAATCATTAACCTGCAATTATGCTATCTGCTCAGGAATACTGATGGCTAGTGGAGGATGTGCCTCTCTCTCAACACCAAACAGCAAGCTTGCCGGCAGTCTGCCTCACATACACAGCTCCATTGATGTGCTTATTAGCTCTTGCCCCAAATTCTTCTTTAGAAGTGAAATGTCTGGTCTTTTGTCTCCCAGCTTCCATTTCTTACTCTCACTCCGAAACTACTGCAACCACAAATTCCACGGAACTTCCAAGCAAAGGCAAAGTACCAAGATGCTTCCAGAAAAGAGCAAAGCGTGGGAAGAGTGCTTCTCAGCAACCTCAACTATCCACGATTCTAGGAGACATGTTGTCAAAGACTGGCCCCAGAAGACTGGGTGAACTCCAGAGAAAAGCAAGCTGTTACCATACAGCTACATTTGATATAACTGTTTTGTTAAATATCTCCTTTTCCTAACATTTTTACATCCAGCTAGGAAGGGTACTTGGTCTTCAAACATTCTCTAATGCTTTAAAAAAAGCAACATCTAAAATAATATCTTTGACGAGGCTTTAACTAGAAAAGGCAATGTTCTGAAATAAGAGGATGCCTCCTACCCAGCATCAGAAAACACCAGAGGTTTTAGGTAATCTCTAGTAAAGCAGGCTAGAAATTAAAGCAACAGTTACTAGCCAATATTTTTTCTTCTAGCAAAATCTCTAGCTCCAAATGCTTTATAGCATCACATATCATTGCAACATCTTCTAGCTTATCTTATGCTGTAAAATGCTTTGTGCAGTTACCGTAACATTAGACCTTCTCTAAAAAACTTTAAAATAAAATTAAAATAACACTTTCACAACCACAGAAGTATTATCTATCAGTATTTACCATTAATAATTGAACCACTGCACTGTTTCTACTGGGAAAGGAAGTACCATTATACACATTTTTCATATATGAAGATATCAGATGGAGGAAAAAAGCGCTGCGTTCTTCTGGACTTTGTGTACATCATCTATTTGCCATTATTTTATTTGTATAAATGTATTCAATAACTGCCAGAAAAGAGACAGTCAGACCCACAGCCTTCTGAAACAAAACCCCACTAACTCACAAAAGCCATATTGAAACCGCAACAATCAGTGACAGTTTTGAAGACTGGTCCTCCTATGTATACCAGGCCTTTTCTAATGCCTGCAGATTTTAACTAAGAATGGCCAATGGCTGCCTGGGTTTGGCTAGCTAAATTTCTCTAGAGAGCTAACATTCTGAGAAGTGTACATTAAAAAAAATCTGTTTTACCAACATGTTACTATGCTGGTAAAAACACACAACATAAAATGTACATAGCTATCATTTGTCTCATGTTCAACAACTCCAAATGGAATTAATGTGTTATCAGTCATGATTACGTATCCAGTTCTCAGAAGGCAAGCCACAAAAAAAAGGTAATAGCCCTTCTTCTCCACCCACCCACCCCCAACCCCCTTTTTAACATATTAAAATACAGTTTGTGTCTTGATAATAACATTTCAGATGTCCAAATTCTGTAGGCGATTATTTCAGTTTTATCTCCCTTTTTTGGCTCTTCACGTTTAGGAGACTTGGTTCCAGTTGTGTACTACACGTGTCCCATTCCTCCTCAGCAGCAGCCCTCTGTCAACGTGCCTGCTGAGCACGTTCAGCAACTGCCAAGTGCACATTTACAACAAGGGTGCTTCTTTTAGGAGGTGAACCTAGATACTTGAAAATAATCTTCTGGTTTCTTTGGACAACAATAACAATAACAAATGGTGAATGAACCCACTAGGAGAGGAGCTGCTGGATCTTGTTCTTGCCAGCAAGGAAGGACTGGTTGAAACACTGAAAGTTGAAGGTAGACTTGGCTGCAGCGACCATGAGATGGTGGAGTTCAGGATCTAATGTGGCACGAGGAGAACCTCAAGTAGGACCGAAACCTTGGACTTTGGCAGAGCTCACTTCGGCCTCTTCACGCAATTACTTGAAAGCCCATGGGACGTGGTATTGGGAGGAAAAGGCGCCCAAGAAAGTTGTTCCATATTCAAGGACCGCTTCTTACAAGCTCAAGATCAGAGTATCCCAACAAGGAAAAAATCAAGAAGGGGAGCCAGGAGACCTGCCTGGTTAAACTGGGGACTGTTGAGCAAACTCAACACCCTGCTCGTCCAGTCACGGTGCTCGCTGCCCGGCTCGCAGAGGCAAACCATGGCTGGCAGCAGCACATTTACATAAGGACTGGTTAATTATTTTCCCTTAAAGAGCAACATATCAGAAATTCAAGCATATTTAACATTAGTAAAACATTTTTTCTTAAAGGAATATCCTCCACAATGATTCGGAAGGTTTACACAAACATTGCTGAAATACCAACAGATTCTCTATGCAGAACAATATATGCTGAATTATGCTACACTTGGCTGGACTACTAAACATATCACAGGTACGGTGCTAAAGTACTTCCAAAAGCTAGTAAATATTTTCCCTTTACAAAGGGTGTTTTTGCATAAACACAGAGTTTCGGTTGAAAGTCTAACTACCCAACTGCACAATGAATTTTGGAATTAGATATTCGTATCTGGTATTATATTTGAATTTAAATAACTGGTTATGCTTTAGACTGATTACAAATGTTAGGCAAACAATAGATTTGCCCAGAAAATAACTCACAGAGATGATTAAAAAGCCTTATCATTAGACACTTGCTAATTCACTGGCTATTCTCTGTGTAGATACACACCTCATGAAAGTATTCAGATGGAGATTTGCTGACTCGTGCCTATTGCTGCTTTAACAGACGTTAACGTTTGTCCATATAACACTGTACATAGATGTACTAAGATGAATGCCTGCCTTTCTGAAAGCAGTCTATGTACAGCAGCACACTGAAAAAATGAACAAAGCACCAGCTCTCTGGTTGTTTTTGAACCATTTGATATGCACTTACAAGTGGACTTTGTAAGATTATGTTAAATAGATCGAGGACTTTAATAGGCAGCCACAGTTTCATTTATTTTGCTTTCATTTCTGAGACTCCTGCTATTTACTGTAGGATGTTCTCTGCAGTCTTACCCATGTTAACAATGCCTTTGTGTATCTGGAACAGTGAATATATTCACAAAATGATAACACAGGCAGATTTAACTTAAGAACTTATTTGAGCAAATAAACCTCTTACAGTTGCTTAGAAATGGTCAGAAGTGGCCCTTTGTTCCAAGTTTTTTGGCTTATTAATAAAAAAACCCAGACTTTCACTATATTCTCTGTTCTGTCTTTGTAAAAAAAAAATCCTCTGGAATCTAACGCTTGAATAATTTAAACAAAGCCAAATGTGTTTATAGACAAAAGAAAGGGACTCTGACTACTGACATTTTCAGTCTCTATAGACCCCAAGACACAACATGTTACTCCAACTTGGTCTGCAACCATTGAGCCAGGCTATACTCCTAAGTACTGACTGCTAACAATTAAGCAATCCAACACCAGTTAAAGGTTTTTGCTCCTAAAAGGAACTTGTCAGCACTCCCAAAATACAGTTAATGAGATAGTTACACGGATACAGAAAATACTATCTCCATATAAATAATTATTAGGTGCTATAAGAGATACTATTTGACTGGTCATCTGAATATTGTTTGAGTGACTTTGAATGTTTCAGGACTAACTCTGAAAAACTTCACACTAGCTAGATACCTGAGAAAGAAAAGACTCCACGGTGACAGTTGAACCTTGCAGTAACACTACGCCGACGTGCGTCCCCGATCCGTGCACAGCGCACTGTGCGTTACCAAAAAATCTCTCTATGAAACAACCTGTTTCTGCTGAAGCAGGTGTTAAGTTACCTTCTAAAGCCCACAAAGCTGGCTCAGATTCCCCACTCTGTGTCATCACCAACCACATCATATGCTCAAGGTGTAAAACTCCATTTATTATAACGGGTCTGCAGATTTCCCAGCTTGTGAAGCTATTAGGAACACATTTTCTATTGCTATTGGTAGCACCAATTTGGAGGTGAACCAGCTGAAGAATATAATCCTGGATGTAAATTCACAGACACAGTGGCATAAATATCAGTCCCAAATACTAAGTCTAGATGGAAATGATAACAGGACTAAAGCCCATATATAAAAATCATTAGATGTGGATCAGCCATAAGGTATTTGGAATTAGTGGAGAGATGATTAGAAAAAGTAAAACCTGAAGGAACATTTCTGCAATGCTTTCTATGGTCAAAACAACATGCTGTTCAAAAGAAACGCTAAATGCTCACCCAGCCCAACATCAGCTTCTATTACAGAAATGCTAAAATGGGCCTTGGTAACATCTGATGGGCAGAATGTTCAGGATCCAAACACTGGGCAGTTTGTCAAATGCAAATGCTTGTTCAGATCCTCATGGCTCTCTAAGAGGGAAGAGGTACTCTGGTACTCTTACAGGCTTTGTAGCAATTCCAGAAAATAGTATCTCCTTAAGCTTTATACACAAATGACATGTAAAGATTATTCCAGCATCTGGGGGAAAAAAATTATTTCAAAAGTCACAGCCCACTGTGGACATGATATTTAACATGAATGTTTAATACATAAATATTTAATAGACTGACAAGTAATATGTAGAAGAAGTATCTCAAAGGCAAATAAAAACCAGACCAAAGTAGGAGATAAAATATCGTTTGGGTAGATTCTCAGAACACATTTTAATCTTAGCAACATTGATAAAATCTTTTAATAGAGTGGCAGAAACATAATACAGGCTGGAAGCCTGTTTTGCTCTGCTGAAAGATCAGAAATCTCCTTCCCAACCTCAGATGTGAAACATATCTCACCTCCTTACAGAAGGTCACAGAGAAAAGAGAATTTTACAGGCTTTTGCAATAGTCCAGTTTTATGCACTGCAGATGTCTCAATATAAGAGCAAAAGAATACAGTAAAATCATGAAGGATATAAGAACTTGCTGACTGAACTTCTGGTTCTTTCATCACTTAAAATGCTTAATATTAGGCCCAGATGCCTAAATGCTCCCCTCTAGTTTCACCACTGATGTATTCCTATAAACTGATACCTTGCATAAACAAATATTAATAATTATATAGATTCTAACTGGAAACTAGAGCTCCTACTCTTATAAAAGACTAGCAGGACAAAGTTGTAATATCCTGTGAAAACTGTGAAATCCTAGGAATTAGAGGACAAGTAAGTCCTGGAAATTGAGCTTTCAGCATCACATTTTTGTTGCTGAATCCACTCCTGTGTTTTTTTTCTAATAGGATTATCTGGCACTCACAAGTATAGTCAAGAAATACTACTATAATAATAATAAACAATTAATACTTATGTAATATATTTTTTATTATTAATAATGGTTGGGTTTTTTAATGTCCCAATAAAAGCCACATTGAAACGGAACACGTGAGCGCCCGGGTTGTTAACAGTCTCCTCTGTCACGTGTGAAGTCGGCTGCTAATACGAAGATACCACCAATATGTACCGAAGGACAGCTCGATTCTTGTCAAACCCATCTAGAGAGCACTCAGCCACGAAGGCGCTGGCACCGTGCGGTGCTATACTGGAGTTAAGAACAGTGAGACAGGTTTCTGTGGCTAGCACTGGCTAGCAACTCTGAAGTTTTAAATCTATAGAGCTAAGATCAGATTTGTGTCCTGACTTGCTTAGTTTATTCCATGCAGCTCCCACAGGCTTCATTAGACTCGTGTGATAACACACTAAGAGACTGTGAATTCTCAAGAGTAATCCTAATCACAGGCATGCTCTGTTTTTGTGTTAAAACAGTGCATTGTATAAAATGGAGGCAGGCTGACTGCCACTCGGTGTGACTAACACCAAACTCTATTTTTATTGGTGTTATACAGACTGTTTACCTGCTCAAAGAAGGGCACAAAGCAAAACAAAACAGATGATACGAGACCACAGTAACAAACATTTTCAAAAACAATGTAATATTACTGGCAGTTACAGGCAGTGCTTCAGTAAAATGAGAACGTTACATCACTGCCACCCTCTTCGCTCAACTCCTGTTGCTCATTAAGTTGCTACAGATCTTTACAGAAAGGTAGCACAACTGAAATTAAGTTGGAGGTCCTAATGCATGAGACATTGCATAAGCCTGGAATTAAACAAGTTCTTGTTTCTAAGAACCTGATACAATATTTTGAAATGCTGTGCTTAATTGCCACTGGACCTTTATATATACACACACACAATATGCAACACCACAGAAGTGGTTCAAGCTGAGCCCTTTTAAGTTACAGAGGAATGGTGATATCCATCAAGCCACTGACACCCTCCCTTCCCTGCTGCAAGCACAGCCGAGTGCCTCTGAAGAGACAGCTCATCAGCTGGGTGGGATTAGCACAGCTCTAAATCTTCAGCAATGAAGACCAGCATCACAGAAACATCTGGACTTTAAAGCTACAGATATTAGTCTTCCCATGACTATGGATTTATTTACTAAAACATCTTATTAATGTGAAGGCTGTCTATGTGTGCACTAAGTATTGTATAGTAACATTTGCAAATATTTGTAACTTTCTCAGTTAAAAGGACAGATTTCTCTAATAGATCCACAGGAAAAGCCTCCTGTTAACCTTCCTGCAAGTTGAACAACATCTGACCTAGTCTGAAATAACGCTTTAGAAACTTCATCCCTCTCTACTGCTTCTAAATTCTATCTACTGATTTTTAAAAGAAGACAGATGGAGTTCTTAAAGAGCAACTTAAATATGTGCTTCAATCACTACACACAGCAGCAGTTCCAAGGAAAGTTACAAACATTTGCACTGAAAATAGCAAAAGTCTTGAATTTATCTAATGTTTTAAGCGGCAGACCTTATGCTAGAGAAAGAGATGCCAAAGATAAGAATTAGAAACTTTCTGACCAGCCATTTACAACTTCCTGAAAGGTTTTATCCACTGTAGTTTATTATCTAATAATCTTTAGACTATGCAGATTGTGCCCTGACCCAACATGAGGGCACTTTATTTGGTCATTCAGACTTTACTTGTTTCTTCACAGAACATCCCCAGAACATGGGATCCACCCTGTTCAGATGTTACAGCACTAAGCTCTTCGGAAATCTTTGCAGAACAGGTCACAGCGCTGTCTCCATCCTTACAGATTCAAACGCTATCTGGACATGGTCCTGGGAGTACCTGCCTGAGCAGGGAGGGGCTGGACCAGATGACAGCTGAGAAAGCATGAGATGAAACTTCTTGAAATGAAGTCAACTTTCTTCCCCACACTTCTAGGGACCATATGAGGCAAAACATTTCTTCAGTGGTAGCAAAATTTATCAGAAACATCCATGTGCTGAGGTGCAATATGGGGGCGNGTTTGTCTGGGGAATCTGTCCTCTTTCCAAGAAAGAAGAATCACACTCCCACCTCTTCTGGAAGTAGTCCTGAAAATGCAGCAAATTGGTTATCATCTAGTTCCTCTAATCCTCCAGCCAACAGCATGTCTTTCTGTCTCACCCATCACTCACCTATCATTCGGACTTCACATTTATTGCAGAGGAAAAGTTTTGAAGTAACAGCAATTTGTAGCATTTGTACAGAAATGCAATTGCCCTAAATCACTTTGAAGGTGGAAGGAGGTTATACACATCACACTTATCTAATTCCATCTCACGCAACAATTAATACAGTGGATAAATACTAAACTGCAGTTAACACTATCAAAAAGCTAACAAAATTCTGGTGAACTAACATCAAGACCAAGATGACACTTTTGAGGAAAGCACAGTATAGTTCTTTGCTCAAGAGTCTACTAAGCAGGTAATGTTACTGGAAGTAGGAAAAACGCAGTTCAATCCAAGTCAAGCACAATTATTTTAACTGCAAAAAAGGCTACAGTATTTGAGCAAGTTTCTTGCAAAGCCTTTATGATGTAGAAGACACTACTTTTGAGACAGAAGTAAACAGGGTATTACTGGGCTGCATTATGATGCTTTCTTACTACCTGCACTTTCTCCTTTTTCCCCCCAGGAAAAGTAAAACTGGTATTTTCACTGTATAGAACAATTAATACTTGCAGAAGATTACCAGCTACTGCAATGAGGGCATCTTCACCACTTGAAGGAAAAAGGTATAATTAAGAAAACAAGGGAAATCCAAATAAATGCTGAGAGTTTTTACTTTGAGTTGGTTTTTTACCTCCTGCTATACGTGGGTTAGTTCCTGCTGCATCTTGACCTTTACCTTCTCTGTGGTTAGGAGGATCACTAGCTAGCTGTTTCACTTGCGTAGAAAAAGCCCGTGTTCTACAAATGCAGAAGATGACAAAGGGGAGGTTCAATAAGAGAAACACTTCATGGATTATAGATACTGGAGATGGAACATCACCTTGTCCCCTCTAGGTAAAAGGCATTCCTAGCACAAACCCACCAGATCCAGTACGAGAGCTCATCTGCTCAGAAGTCCAGACACATAACACATTCTGCGAACTTTCAGAAAAGACACCTCAATAGCTCAGGAATACACGGTCTATCACCACCTACAGAGCATATGAGTAAAACCCATTTATCCAGCAGATCACCTTTGTGTCACAAAATAGCTGACAGAAACTGATGAAGAGCAAGAAAGGAAGTTCTGAGCTATCTATCCACCAGATAGTTGAGTACGAAGAAAATTTATTTTTAAGGAATTTGCAGAGTGCAGATATCGGGAAGATGAGGTAGAGAAATTCTCAGTGTCAATAATGACCTCCCATGTAGCCTCAGTGACAGTCACTGAAAAGAGGGGATTTTTTTCCCTTGTAGGGTGTCACAAGTCCCTTAGTGTCAGAGCTCAACACTCTCTGACCAGGTCACTTCAGCTATTCCACACCAGAAGAATTTAATGCTTAATATCAAGTTTACTTATTTGAAGGCACTTGGCATTCCTTGGGTTCAGCAGTAATACAACCATATATGGAAATCTCAACACAAGCACAATATGGCAATTGTAACATACAGATGAATTAAAAGACAAAAATGATTCCAGTTACCTGTGTCTATATGCTCCATGATCAGGAGGCTGGGAAGGAACATGTGAGTTAAAGCTTGCTCATGGCCCTCTTTCTGGGACATGTCCCCAATTCTGGGACAGTAGGGATTTTTTTAGTTGTTTGGAATTTTGTGGTTTTAAAAATCTTATTGCATTTAAAATGGGACTGTTCAAATGTTTCAGAACTCTGATGTTTCCTCCTCTGCCAATGCAGTGATTGCAATATTAGCCCTCTGGATGGAGAGCTGGTATCATGTCTTTTAAATTACAACTAATGGAGCTTGATTACTTTGAACAAAAATTATTCTGGAAGGAAAAAAAAAGAAATTTTTTGTTTTTTAAAAGCGTGAACTTCACAGCAAACAGAAACACCTAATCAGGTAGGCAAAGGAGACTGGAATGAGATGCAGCAGGAGACATGGAAGAACAAACTGTACCATAAATGTAGAGGAGTTTCCAAGACTGATCAAGCTCCAACTCCTAAGAACAACATCAGACTTATCCAAATGTCCTTCACTAAAGGCAAATCTACCACAAGTTATATTTAGTAAGCAACCTAAGGACATTAAGTTAACATTGGATTTCAGTTACCTTGACAGCTGAGAAACAGAATAAACTATTCCAAAAATCTATTTCTGAATTAAACTTTGGAAGCTAAATCATAACAATTTTGCAATGAAGAATGGTACGAACTGAAAGGAAAGAAGATCAAATCCAAGCAATTTTTCAGGATACAATGCTTTGCAAGCCATATGATTTTAGCCACCAGCTATAATTTCTTCTAACATACCTAAGCATTTTCTAACTGAACAGTACATTCCCATCTACAGAGTCCAATAAGTCAAACTGTAACCCTAGTAAACTATGTATAAATGAGAATTTGGTAATTATAGTATGTTACTACTTGGTTTTGACTTCCAGGTAATACACTCATGAAATGATTCCTGAATGCAAACAAAGAAACACAGTAAGGCCCAGAAAAATAATGAGCATGTACTGGCAAAACAGTTTAAAATGAGAATATATGTATATTCTGAATGCTTTAGGAAATGTAATCATGAACTTGCTTGAAGAAAAAAGAAAAAAAAAAGAAATCAATCACCTAAGCCACAACCCTGTAATTTCCTATTATTAACAGACAAAACAAAGGATAAGTCTTCTCAGAGCACCTATGTGAGATGTCAGTCACTCACCTAATCAAGGCTTTTATAAAAATTGAGAAGATTACTATGGATTAAATGTGACAAGCTGGGAACGCTTGTTCCCAGGCCACAGAAGACTGATAAAGGGAGATCACATGCCACAAGGCTCTTACAAGTTACTGTTCTATTCTAAGGACAGAAGCCAACCCTTTCCACCACAGGCTTTTTCAGATGTACCAATAATCATCCTCAGTCTCTCTTTCTGCTTCACTACAGACCAAAAAAAAGAGCAAATAACTGTTACAGCTGTGGATTACTGCAATCAGAAATCGGGAAATATTATAAAGAAGTCAGTTTGTCAGTGACCTCTATAGATTTGTGTCACATTTTTAACTACACATTTGCCAACTATTTCATGTCAAGACATGGTGCCTGTCTCCCTCAGTAAGGTTTGATATCCCTGTCTGAGCCTTACTTTAGTTGTTATCCAGCTTGTGTTGGAATGCTGAAGCAATTATGTATTTTCACAACACACATAAAAGCCATCATTCAGACTTTTTTTTTTTTTAAAGGGCTTTTTCTTTACCTCTGTGCCTGGATTGCACCCTTCCCTCTTTAAATACTTCCCACTCACTGAAGAATCCAAACAAAAATATGCACACAGTACACATTCCACCCTACTCACACTCTCAGAAGTGTTTCAACTGTTTCTCACAGTACATCACCAGAAATAAGTAAAATCAAGCCAGAGTTCTGACCATTAGGTATTAAGACCTACTATTTCTGGGACTCTGATAATCTGTCAGAGTTGTATTCACACATTTACTATTGCTTTAAGCTAGTTACTTGTTTCAGAAAAGGGACCAGAAAAAAGGTCCTCAAAGCTGAACTTCCTTTTACATATTCTACAAGTTTCCCGTCTTAAGCAGTACATGTTATTAAAAGCTAACTAATGAAAATAAACTATATTAATATTTACTGATCTTTTTCTAAAGCCCATTACAAAATTAATCATATACAGTGCTTTCTGAGCAAAACTTCTCTTAGACAAAACATTTATTTTATTACATATTTTGGCATTTTAGCTCACCAGAAGATTTGGAAAAGATTTGCAAATAACTTTCAGCCGTACAGAAAGTCTACTGCAATGTGCTTTCTACCTAATGCTGTGAAAGCTGCAAAACACAAGAACAAATCACCTCCATCAAATGCTGATGAATGTTTATCACTACTGACGCTTTGCCAAAAGAAAGTGGCAGCTTTCTCTATAGGGAACAATGAAGCATTAGGGTGAACTCACAGCTGGAAGTACAAATTCATCCCAATAGACTACTCTGCTCTGGCGAGAGCCCTCTGCAACGTTTCACCCAGCTCTGGAACCCTCAGCACAAGGAAGACATGGACCTCTTGAAGCACATTGAAAGGAGGCCATGAGAATAATCTGAGGGCTGGAGCACCCCTCCTGCCAAGACAGGCTGAGGGAGCTGGGCTTCTACATCCTTCTTGTACTTGCAAATTTGAAACTTCAGAACAAATTCATTGCAGGATGCCTTCTAAAGAAGGCAATTACAAAGCTTTGGTACTGACATGTAACTATAGAACTCTGCCCTTAAATATCTGAGATAAAATGGCTGAAAACAACATCATTTTGGGCAAGTTACAGACTGTAAGGACCCGTCAAATCTACCAGGTTTTCATTCCCACAGAGTGTAATACTACCGCTAACTGATCCTGCTAACTGAACTGGCCCAAGAGCTTACAGCAAATCAAATCACAAGTGAAAACACCACCTTGATTGATCCTCCATGTACACAGGGAAGCAAGATGAAGTTACACATCATTGAGAGACTCCGGTTAGGTTGAAAACTCTGTCCACCAAGTCAAATTCATCACTAGCTTCAATTTCTGTAAAGAGAACATCACCACCAGGTTCTTACAGAATTTGAAGGATGCCTATTACTTCCTTCTTTCCATATGGGCTTTGTCCCAGACTCTACAAATTCTCAAGCACATGAACTACTGTGAGCAGTCTTAATGATCATAAAACATCTCAGATTGGAAGGGACCCAATAACTATCATCAAGTCCAACTCCTTGCAGGACTACTTAAATCTAAACCATGGGACTAAGAGCATCTTCTAGATGCTCCTTTAACTCTAACAGGCTTGGTGCTGTGACCACATCCCCAGGGAGCCTGTTCCTGGGACTGACCACCCACAGCATTTTCCTTATGTCCAACCTGAACTTCCCCTGACACGTCTTCTTTCCATTCCCTCACGCTCTGTCTCTCTGGTCAACAGAGAGAGGAGATCTGCACCTCCCACTCTGCTGCCCACCCTGGGGAAGTCCTAGGCTGCAAGGAGGGCACCCCTCAGCCTTCTCTCCTCCAAGCTGAGCAAACCAAGTGACCTCAGCCGCTCCTCCTCAGTCTGGTCCTCAAGACCTTTCACCACCTTGGTCGCCGGCCTCTGGACACACTCTAAGAGTCTGATGTCCTTGACTGAGGCGCCCACCCCTGCACACTGTACTCGAGGTGGGGCTGCCCCAGTGCAGTGTAACGGGACAATCGCCTCCCTCAACCAGCTGCCAGCGCTGCGCCCAACGCAGCCCTGGACACAGTCGGACCTTCTGCCTGCCAGGGAACACAGCCGACTCCTCTTCCACATGCCACCAACCCAAACCCCAGATCTCTTTCCACGGGGCTGCCCCCCAGTCTGTAGGGATGAACAAACAGGATTACCCCAGCCCAGGGGAAGAAGCCAGACTCGCTCCTGTTGAATGTCATAGGACCGGGCACTGCCCGGCCCTCACGCCGACCCAGATCTTGCAGGACTTGGAGCTGCCTGCTCCTGCACTCTGAGGAGACAGCTCTTAAACAGTGACCAGCACTCCCGGACCCGACACCTGCTAGAGCACATTCCCAGGAGACAATACTGAGCAGCTCCTTCAGCAGCCCCAAGCCTGCTCTCCCCACACCCAGGGACAAAGTTTGGCTGGCGGTTTTTCTGCTGTCACCAATGAGTTGAAACCCAACTGCTTGATGGTCACCGTGAGCAAGACAGCCCCAGTCAGCACTTCACCCACGAGCCTTTGATCCCTGCTTACAGAAAAGAAACCCACGAGTCTGCTCCCTCAGTACCTGCACCAAGGAGTTATCTCCAACATGCTCCAGGAAACTCCTGGATCTTGGATGTGATGGGGTTGCTAAAAAAAAAAAAAAAACAAACCAAAAAGAGAAACAAAAAAAAAAACCAACCACCCACCTAACACTTTATCAAAATACAGCATTTATTTTTAGGGATTTTTGCCCCCCGAATAACAATAAATAGTTCCTAAGTTGTTGCTGTACTTTATCTGACAAGGCAATGAGCTGTGAATGCCCCTTTTTGTTTGTCTCAGTACAACGAAGTGTCTGTGTCAGCATCTAGACCTCTGCTGTAAACAGGGAAATGACAGTAAGTGCGATGTGCCTGGGACCAGTACTCTTGAGCTCCGCTGGTATTTANGCATCTGTCCAGGTCTCTACTATACCTAAACTAACTACGAGTAACAGAATTATTGTAGCCTTGAACACACAGTCTCATTTGGAGAGCAAGTAACCTAACATGTGCATACACTGCATTTCCATTTAAATAGTTGGTGCTGAGCAGACCCTTGCTAATTTATGCTGATGGGCTCTGCACAAATGACTGACTGTTGTGCACTGAGAGCATAGCTAGTCCAGTGTTTTGCCAGAAGCTTGAGGTTAGCCACCATTTTGGGGTTCCAGTCCTCCACTCTGAGGGAGAATGTCCATCTCAGCAACTGTCTTGAGCTTATTTTGCAATTGTAGAGAAAATAATAAAAATTGCTCAGTGACTCGAAACTGCTGGCTTTTCTTCTGATCCCTCTGTAATGAACGGTGACCCTTTCAACTAAGGAAATCAGCCTGCAGGTAATGAATGAGTGGTTCAGGATACTGAAAAACAAATCGGGAAGAGAAATCAATGAAAGTTTTTTACCAAAACAAAGCCCAAACCAAGTGAATCTCTACCTGGAGATAGTAAACAAATAAACCAACAGCCCCCTGGAATACTGAGCCACAAACTATCAATGAAGATGGAAACCTGGAAATGTTGCTTTGCAAACAGAAGGTGTTTAAACATACCACTGTATTAAAGAAAAAAAAAAAATCAGTCATATCTCATCACACACACACCTTGTTCCTATCCTCACAGGAAAGCTCTAAAGTTTATGGGCTTCAACAATTCTACGTCAGCCTAATTTACGCTGTCCTGCTAGATGTTTCTGTACAACTGTACTATGGTGATAGTCACTTACAAGACACCGTCTCCTTGACACAGTACTCGGATACCAGGGAAAATTATATACTCGCACGCTAGCGGATTCTGCAAATCTGAACCAGGTAACAGCAACAGGGAGAACAAACAGCAAACAATCAGCCAACTGACAGATTATGACAAACAATATGCCAAAGAGAATGACAGGAAACCCAAGCAACACTACAAACACATCTACCACTTCGGAGAATCTTTAAGGATCTTTAAGAATTTCTCCTAAATACCAAAACTGATTTTCATCTGTACTGGCGCTGGCAATAGCTAACTCCACGTGTCTGCAAACACCTATCTTCTTTCCCAGGCACAGAATTATGCTTTCCCAGACCAAAACCCGTGACAGCAGACAGCAGGCAACAGTCCAGCCACAGCACAGGACCTGAGCAAGTCCTGGAACACGTTAAAGCCCTGGCTTCCAAGAAAGCTCTGACTGACCAAGCCTTAAGTTGACTATTAGGACCATGTGGAGACAAAGGGCAGCCCCGAGAAAGAGACATAACTGACTAGTGGGAAGAAACACTTGGACCAAGAGTCAAACAGTAAAAACACTAGATGGAATGTGCAGAACATTGCAGCTTTGGGTGCCTGGATGCCTGTCTGGGCTGGCTTGTTGCCTTCAGTGTCAGGTGTTACAGCATGCTGTGTAATGCAGGGAGGTGCTACACTGTAGTGTTGATGGCAGTCTATTACCGGACAACACCCTAGACAAGGATGTTGCACTGCTCCTGTTAACTACTCGTGTGTAACCATGGAAAAGTACTGAACACGATTCCAGGCTGCTGTGTCAGCCATCCAAAAGGTATAAAGGCTTGCAGGATTATTTAACTTGTCTTCGATTCACCACAATCGGAGTCCATGCCCTCCATATGCCACGGGACCAGAGACAGATTTTGTGGCATGACAACTACATTCAGTATGCAAAAAATTTAGGCCCTTATTTCTTCCATCTCTTGCAGGGATGTTCAAGGTATATCTATCTGTCTGCTTCCTGACAGAGTAAGCTCTTGCCTTTGAGATTTCCAGGAGGGTTATAGAATCATAGACTGGCTGGAGTT
>VXBZ01011887.1:167588-179975 GCA_013399135.1 Heliornis fulica
GCCTCCCAGCGCCCTGCCCGCCCGGTCGGGTCGCTGGAGAGGCTCCCGGGGAGGGGGCTGCGCCCGCGGGAAGGCGCCTGCCGTGCTCTTGCCCCCGAGCCCCGGTCTTCGCGGCCTGGGTGCCGCCACCTGTCGTTGTTGCTCAGCCTTGGGGCTCGTCGTGGTCCAGAGGCCGCACTGCCGCCTCCTGCGGCCACTTAAAGCGGCGGAGACGGCCCGAAGCAGCGGGGCGCATAGTTCGATGCGGTGCGTTTCCTGGCGCTAGCGTGTTCCATCGCGTATGGTAGTTTTTTCTTAGGTGCTGATGTGCTTTATTGAGCCACCTGGCTTGGACGCAGTAAGGTTGTCCAGACCGCAGGCAGTGCCTTGTCCAGCACCTTTCTGCCGCCTTTCTGCGGTTCCAGTAAGTCCTGGGGCCGAGCTGGGGAAGGGTGCTTGTCAGCACTTGCGGGCAGCAGTGTTGCTTGGCCCCTGTTCGGTGCCCAGCGTGGCCGTGGCAGTGTCAGGCGGGAAGAGGGCTCCTTCTGAAGCCAGGTGGTGTTTTATAGATCGACAGCAATGCTCTGGGCAAGGGAACCAGGCAGCTAACGCCTGCTGTCGCGCATTGGTATTTTGGGTTCTGCCTCCTGACATGTTACCCCAGCTACAGACTGCTCCTGATAACTCCTCGTTCTTGTCCTGAGTTACATGAAGGAGAATCAAGGTTAGTCACTGTAACTTACTGTTTTCTTTTTCTCTGATGTACAGCTTTTCAAACAAGCTCTGTAGTTCCTTTGGCACTGAGGTAATAAAGATTGCATCATTTCCATGTGGGCCCTTGTCGTACCTCTTTCCAGACAGCAGATTATTCCAGGGTTATCTTGCCACCATAAGAATTGTATTTCTGATTGTGACAGAGCATATGCAGTAGTGCAAGGAAATGTAGTAGGAGTTGCATCTGAGCATCACTAGCTTGTGATCAAAGTATTCTTCTGAGTCAAGCATTAAGTTGATCAAGTAGACAGATGGTCATCCAAATTCTTCCATGTGGCAAACCATGATCCTTTATCACTTGGTCACTCGTGCAACTTCCATGTATGGATCCTGCCTGTCCATATTTCTGCTTGTGGGTGGATTGTTGAGTTTTTCCGGGGTAACTTTCAGCATTGACCTTGGATACTACTCTGGTTCAAAAAACCACAATAAGCATAAGTTATCTAGGATAAATTTGACAGCTTCTTTCATATAGGCTGTTGCTTCTCGCATCGGTTTGAACTCAAGTACTTTTTCTAGTGGAGACAGAAACTTTTGGTGGCAAAGCCACCAAAAAATTTACCTTAAAAAATTCTGGAGTCTTCGGGCTTTTTTACAACCTTATCCTGTCTTTTTCCAAGTAAACTAAGCTATAAAACATTGTGAAGGATTGAGTTCGCACTAGATGTTTGTTAGTATTGTTTGTTTGGTTCGTTTTTTCTGCAGGAGTGGTAGCAGTAACACAGAACTTACCAAGATACCATTTTGCAATATCTATGGGTTGTGAAAACTTGAAATGAGTAATATATGGCCTACTGGAAAATGCAGTCCTGAATTATAAATAAATTGAAACTGACTTAATAGTTCAGTGTTCAGTTATGTCATAGCCTTCCCCTATGCCTAGAAGTGGCCTTTCTGCATTTCTTTGCCTTTCAATTTTGGAGAAGGTTTTGCTGCCCTCTGGAAGTACTTTTTCTTTCACTGTGTTGATACCTATCCCTGCCTGTGTTCTTCTTGCCTCTTGTGCTGTGGCTTTGTGTCATGGTCCAGCCCCAGCTGGCAGCTGAGCATCACGCAGCTGAGTCTTGCTCACTCCCCCTGAAAGTAGGGGAAGGGGAAGAAAATAAAAAAAAAAGGAAAGACAAAGGCAAACCTGGTGGGTTGGGGTAAGGACAATGTACTGGGACAGCAAAGGGAGTGGGAAACAACAGTAACAGGACTTCATAGCAAAATGCACCAAACTGACAATACATGATGCAATTTCTCACTGAACTGCACAACTTGGACCGTACAGCTTAGAGCTGTGTGCCCCTCCCCCAACAGCACCCCTGAACCTGAGCACAATGTCATGGTATGGGATATCCCCTTGGTTTGCTTGGGTCACCTGTCCCAGCTGTGTCCCCTCCCAGCATCCTGGGCGCTCCCCACCTTATCATTAGTAGGGCAGCAGGAGATGCTGAAAGCTGCCTGACTGCTTGGCAACCATTAAGAATATTGTGTTATCAACACTGCTCTCATCTTAATCCCGCAGGCAGCGCTGCACAAGCTACTAGAAAGAAAATTAACTCTACCCTTGCCGAACCCAGAACATTTTGTAGCCATCTCTGCATAGTATTGTTATTTTTAAGAGCACATAAATCTATGCACAGCTTTATTTTGAAGCTACTTGTTGCCTCCCCAGCTGTGTAACTTCCTGTAGTGTCCTACTCTTCTAGAGTTCAGTAAGCGTTCAACAAAACATCAGTGATATTGCACTATGATGATTAATTAATCTTTTGGTTTCAAATAAGACTGGTCTCATTATGCTCCACCCCCACCCCCATTTTTCACATAAAATGAATTATAATGAAATGAAGAATAATCGTGTTCTTAGCATTTAGGCTGATTAGGTTTTGCATAGTATTGATTTGTGTCTTCCTTTAAATTTATCCAATTAAATAATTGTAACTTTTACCAACCATTTCAGAGATTTGTAATTACTCCAGTATGAAAAAGAGTGAAACAACCTTTAAAAATCAAATTCAGATGTGTTTTTGCACGGTATTAAGGTGTTCTGAAAATAGCTATAACAATATTTTTGAGCACTTGACTTAGAAAAGCAGAGGCGGCATTTAAAATGAAAGAGGATAAATTCGTTGTCAGTGTTGGGAAGAAGCATAAGCTTTAGTTGGAACTCAGAGGGCTGGTCCTGTTTAGAGTACAATAACGATGGTCACTAAGTGGCCGTGGTAGCAGACTACTAAAAGAAAGCAGACACAAGTCTGGGATGTTACCAAGTTATCCTGCAGGTAGGTGTTTTTTGAAGTCTTGCTAGATTTAGGCTGATGGAATGTTTGCTAGCAATAAAGAAAATCATGTCTGGTGAGTGTGTGTACAGATGAAAGAAATATGCATTGCCGTGTCTGTGCGGGCATGATTTTCAGTTATGCCTAATTATGTAAATACCCAAATGTGCAATACTTGGAGGTGGATATGACCGTTCACCTGTGCTTAGTGCTGCTGGGATTCCTGGTGTAGCCGTCAGTTCACCTGAGTGCTGCTTGCCACAGCAACAAAACACAAGGTAGCCCTTTTAGTAACTGTATTATCCTTGATGCTGTATTGTGTCTGAAGAGAGGGATTCTGCATTTAAATTTGTGCTGCAGTCAGGCTGCTGGCTTTAGGAAGCTTACACCTCACGTTCTTTTTCTGTTTAGCAAGCGCTTCAAACCATTGCAGGGCTTGGATGGAGGTCACATTCTAGTAAGCCCGCTCAAAACTTGCATATAGGCAAACCTGGAGTTGGCTTCAGTTTTGGTAAGTATTCCAGTTTTTGAACAAAGTCTAGCAATTAAGGGCAAATGGCAGTTAAACAAAATAAAATCCTATGTTGCAGTTCAATATGATTTTTGAAATGAAGATATTTATTCTAAATAGATTTATTATTTTTTAATAAATGTTTGAAAACCAGAATTACTTCCTTCCTCAGCTAAGTCAGGTATTTGTGTGGCATTTATCAGATTTTCTTCTTTTTTTTTAAATTCATGCTTGTCTTAGGTGTTTTTATTGCCAAAGTGTTTTAGCTTTGAATAATTATCTCATATTGCTGTCTACAATGTTAGAGCAACTAAATGTAGTCATAGTTGGACTTGGTTATAAGGAGGTGTTACAAAGAAGTTAAGCTTCGTCTTGGCGTTTCACATACATAAAGCAAATTTAGTGGGTCAGCAGTTACGTGTTTGAATGCTCAGGGTCTTGAGCCAACGTCCTCTGCCTCCTCTTCATGTAATTAACACAGCATTCTTCTTTTTTATTTTGGTATTACATTTTATGTTGCATAGTCCTCTCTACTGTGTTTTCAATATTTTGTGGGTAAGTAAATGCATTGTAGGTGTTGATGAGAGAAGGTTGGAGGTTTTCTCCTGGGAGGAAAGGGAAGCTGAGGGTTTTTTTTTGCTTCCTGGAGAGTCTCAAAAGGTGGCGGTTTGGTTTTCTTGAAAGGTTATTCGTGTGGCAAAATTAAAGGCAGTGGAGAATTTGTGTGGGGTTTTGTTTTGTTTTGTTTTGTTTTCCTTTGTTTCCTTTTTAAATAGAACTCACTGATGAACAGAAAGAATTTCAAGGTACTGCCCGTAAATTTGCTGTGGAGGAAATAATTCCTGTTGCTGCACAGTATGACAAAACTGGAGAGGTAAATCTGTTGTAATGTAAAGAAAAGTGGACTTTTATCTTAGCTTGCATAAAATTTAAAATAAAGTTTAAAATTTTGATTACTGTGAATCAGAAGGTGAATTTTCCATGTTTATTTCAGTATCCTCTTCCACTTATAAGACGGGCGTGGGAACTTGGTCTTATGAATTCACACATACCAGAAAGTTGTGGTAAGTAAATGTTCTTTTTTATCTGTGAAACGAAACAAAGAAAAGGCATTAGATGAGATTTATATGTGTAATTACTCATTCCATATAAGATAAACAGTTGCATTCTTGAATAATCTAAATTTAATCAGTAGGCAAGTTGACACGTACAAGTGTTTCTAGGTGTGGATGTAATCAGGAGACAAATTAGGCAGATTATGATTTAGTAATTTATGACCATATTTTCCTACTGTGATTGCAACTGCCTAATGTTCCTCTGGTTCACTCTGTCAGATGATTAGGCAGAGAAATTAGAAGGTCATATTTTGTTCTAGTTTCTGAACACAGGCTGGAGTAATTTAAGAGTTTATTGCAGAAGAACAGTTTTTAAGTTTAGGTTACAGAGAATCACACAGAATCACAGAACAATAGGAGTTGGAAGGGAACTCTGGAGATCACCTAGTCCAACTGCCCTTCTAAAGCCGGATCACCTAGACCAGGCTGCACAGGATTGCATCCAGACAGGTTTGAAATTTCTCAGAAGGAGATTCCACAACCTCTCTGTCCCAGTGATCATATATCTGCAGAGTGAGAGAGTCCTTCCTCACAATGAGATGGACCTTCCTGTGTTCAGTTTCTGCCAGTTGCTCCTTGTTCTGCTTCTGAGTACCACTGACAAGAGTCTGGGCCTATCATCTTGATGTCCATCCTTTATAGATATTTTTAACTACTGATCAGATCACCTCTCAGTCTTCTCCAGACTAAACAGCCCCAGCTCTCTCGGCCTTTCCTCATACAAGAGATACTCCAGGCCCCTCATCATCCTTGTACCCTCCACTGAACTATCTCCAGTAGTTCTTTATCTTGAAGTGTCTTGACGAGCACTGGACACAGGACTACAGATGTAGCCTCACCATGGCAGAACAGAAGGTTCTCCTCCCCTAAACTGCTGGCCATGCTCTTCTTAATGCTCTGCAGCTCCCATTGTCCATCTTGCCGATGAGAGCACAGTGGTGGTCTTAGAAAGCTTGTTGTCCACCAGGACTCCCAGGTTGTTCTCTGCAGAGCTGCTTCCAAGCAGGTCAGCCCCTGATTAGGAGCAGGACCCTACACCTGCCCTTGTTGAATTTGATTCAGTTCCCCTCCACCCAACTGTCCAACCTGTCCAGGTCTCCCTAAATGGCAGCACAGCCTTCTGGTGTGTTGGCCATTCCTCCCATCGTTTTATCACTGGGACCTACAGAAATAGTGGGCATAGATAAACCTGATCTGCTAGAGAAGGGTTTTTGTGAAGGGAAATAATGCGTAATAAAATTGTTGGAGTTCTCTGAAGTAGGCAGTAAGTGTGAAAACAAGGGATGCCTGGTTAATAGAGAATCCTTGAACTTCCGTGGTGAGTTTTAAAATCGTGAGGTTTCATAGTCTAAAAATTAGCAGTACAGCCTTGCTGAGTCTTTTGCTGTTCAGAGTATCTATAAATAACCTGGATTCAGTACTAGAGGTGATAGAATTTACTGATAACAGTAAGTTATTCAAGGGAGAAAAGATGAGGCTGGTGCACAGAGCTGCAGGAGGCCATGAAACCGAGTGACTGTTAAAACTACAAATGCGATTTGAAAAGGAAAAGTGATGTACATGTAAAGGGAAAGAAGCGATCCAAACCTCACAGAGAAATGCTCTTTTGAACTAGTTACTGCCTCTCAAAAAAAGGGATTTTTAGGTTTATAATACATAGTTCCGTGAACCTGAGCATAATGCTCAGAAATGGTCAAAATAATAAAATTTATTATAGAAGGCTCAAAATAAATGAGGACATGGTTCTACATGCTGTGCGTGATTAACTTGTGAAACTCATTGCCTCTGAATATATTGATACTAAAATTTTACATAGATTCAAAAATAGACTGGGCAAATTCACATAAGAATTGCCTCTCAAGGGTTAGAATAATGAAGATCCCAGAGGCAGCCATCTCCTTGGCTGAGGAAGTCACCGGAAGTGTAGTTGGTTCGTTCCTGTATTTGTGATTATTTCCTGAAATGCTGGCTTCTCTCAGGAACGGATTATTGAGATGTTTGTCACTCACATGGACGCTTTTTTGAGTTGGGGTTTTTTTTTTGTTTCCTCTAAGTGCTGTGGTAGTTCAAGAGACCTATCTCTGCTCCCAGAGAACTTGTAATTTTCAAACGTAAAGCGGTGACCAAATGTGAGTGGTACATTCTTGCTGCTGTGAGCAGCTCCTCTCACGTTAATCACACAATAACCCTGGAACCACAACATGTAATTTTCAAAGTACGTGTTACTCTTCTGACAAAACTTTATTTAAAAAGCTTGTGTGACTATATCTAGTCAAACATGCCACACAACCATGTATGTGGGCAATACACTTTTTCAAAACTAATTACTGTTATGTTACAATTTAAACCCATTTCAGTAAATGAAATATTTCAACTGTAGGTGGTCTTGGCCTTGGTAGTTTTGAAGCATGCCTTATTACGGAAGAGTTAGCTTATGGATGTACAGGGGTTCAAACTGCCATTGAAGCTAATTCCCTAGGGGTGAGTTCTGTCTTTTCTTCCATCCCTTAAACTAGAACCTGTGAGATTTAAAAAGATGGATTAATGGTCTAAATATTTTCTTTCAGCAAATGCCAGTAATCATTGCAGGAAATGAGCATCAGCAGAAAAAATACTTAGGAAGAATGACAGAGGAACCAATGATGTGTGTAAGTATAACTGCTACACTGTAGAATGTTCGTAAACCATATTAATCAGTATTGCTCCTATTTATGTCTTTTATATTTTTTCCTCTTTTTTTTTTTTTTAGCCCATCTTGTTTTCTAAATAAAGAATACACATTTACTGCAATTTGGGGAATAGCTAAAGAGTTACATTCAGTAAACAAATAGAAGATTATCCTTGGAAAATCCTCTCTTAAAAAAATCTTAAGTCACTTTCCAAAACTTCATTCCTTTTATTTCACTTTTGATAGGGTGTGAAGGCATTTAAGCAAAATACAAAATTTGTATAAGGAGAAGCTTAACTTGGATGGGAGTTAAAACTCTTTATTAAATACTATACAAGCAGTACTTCTTGTGTTGAGAGAAGTAAAGATTCATGTTCAATGCATTAAAATCTGAGTAACTCAGCCTCATAAAATGGAAGACGTAGTAAACGTAAAGTGTTACTCGGTGCTCTGATTTTCAGATTTTACATGTCCTCAGCTTTCACAACGGGTTTGTGAAGCCTGAGGAACTAATATCTTAAGGGTTGAAAAATGATTCTGTTAATTAAGAGACAATTTTATGTATTAAGGATTTATAAAGAAAATTAACCGATATATGTTTGGATTCTTGCTCGGACAGCTGTTGTAGGGTTTTTTTTGGTTGGTTGGTTTGTTTGTTTGGTGTAATGGGTTGGGGCTTACCATGCAGTTCAGTTAACTTTTACAAAATAGTTTGATGCATGCAGTCTGCAGCAATCTGTGGATGCCTAGAAATGTAAGTTTTCTTCATGAAGATTTTGTGTTTTGTTTTCTTTCAGGCTTACTGTGTAACAGAGCCTGGAGCAGGTTCTGATGTGGCTGGTATAAAAACAAAAGCTGAGAAGAAAGGAGATGAATATGTCATTAATGGTCAGAAGATGTGGATCACAAACGGTGGGAAAGCAAACTGGTGTGTTAAGTGTTAACTCATGTTACATTTTCTGGTTTTACGTTATATAGTGGCTTCCCTTCCCTCCCCCAAAGTTAAAGTCTTTAGAAAACTGTTGAAAATGTGTTTGTTGTGTTTCAACACACTACCCTTTAATCTCTGACCAGTTTGGCGGGATAGGATATAACGGTGTAGTCACAACACCTTGCAAAGCCCAAGAAGGAAAATGAGTGATGACAGCTACTCACTCAAGAAGGCTTCTTGATTCCTGCTGTTACCAAACAAATTATTTCTGCTTTTTCTTCAGGGTAGGACAGTGTCCTGGTTTTGGCTAGGGTAATTTTCTTTCTATCAGCTGGTGTACTGCCACGTTTGGGAGTTAGGATGTGAGCAGGGCTGATAACACACTCATGTTTTAGTTGTGGCCAGGCAGCCAAGGGCTTCCCAGTTGTTGATAGTGCCTTGCTAAAGAGAAGGTGGGGGCACCCAGGAAGCTGGGGAAGGGGGGTGGACACAGCCAGGACAGGTGATCCTGACTGGCCAGAGAGAGTATTCCATGCCAGTTACATCCTGCTCAGCTTACAGGGGGCTGGCAGGGGGAGGAGGGCATGGCTCCAGGACACGTGTATCTCAGGGACTCTCTGGTTTCAGGATGGCTCTGAGCTGTACGGTTTGGTGAGAAACTGCCTCATGTGTCACCAGTTTCACATATTTTGCCATGAAGTCCTATCAGTTATTTCTCTCTCTGCTGTCCCAGTAGCCTATCCTTATCCCAACCCATGAGGTTTGCCTTTGGTTTCTTTTCCTCTCCTCTCTCTCTCTCTCTTCCCAGAGCCTGCCCCAGAGAGAGTGGCTGTGTGCTGCTCAACTCCTGGCTGGAGGCTAAACCACTACCAACAGTAACAGTTTGATTTAACTTGCAAAGTACTCAGTGGGCTCATACTACTGTCTACATTGCTTTGTAGTTGTGGTGACGGAGGTTGGTTATTGCTGACTCCTAGAAATACCTCTCTCTTCTATTGAAGCTAGAAACACTGGATGATGGAGTTAGGTTTTATTTTCTGAAAGGAAGACATTCTCCATCTGCAGGTGATTCCAGATATTGCTGTGGTGTGTGTGGAGCATGCTTTACGATATAAACCTCTTTCATCATGTCTCAAATCTCACTGGATTGCAACACACATTCTTAATTAAAATGGAAAAGCTTCATAGGTTTATCCAAAACCCGAATTTTCTAGTTATTTATTTACTTGTTCAAGGTATATCCATCAGAGACCAGGTATCTTTTAATGTCACCAAAAATGTGATTTACAGCTGTTTCATTTCATTACAAGATAAATACTTAGAAGTTGTATTTAGAAGAATAAAAATAAGATCTTTGAAATAAAGTGATTAATTCTTGCTTACAAAATGCGATTTCCTGAGCATTAATTTGTATGTCCGTGTTGTGAATAGGTTTCTTTTGTACTGTTCATGAAGCTCTTAGTATCATAAATATTTACAGTACATGGAAAAGCTGGAGAATCTTTGCATGTTCATATGCAGTAATTTTACTGAATTATATGTAATCTCGACTCATTGAAGTTTCCCCTCTTTCACTCCCTCTCAGTTTATGTTTGGGAAGGGCAAGAAAAAAGTGTTGTTAATTTGTGGATAGTATTTAGTATATTGCATGCATGCACACAAACTCATCTAAAGTGGTAGCTAAAAAGGTATCTGGTGGTAAGGATAAAGTGCTTCCTCCTCTTTGCTTTGCACTAGGTATTTTTTGCTAGCTCGTACCAATCCAGATATAAAGGCACCGGCAAGCAAAGCCTTTACTGGATTCATTGTGGAAGCAGAGAGCCCTGGAGTCCAGATTGGAAGAAAGGTGAACAATCTCTCTTACTTGACAAGCTTGGAATTACTGTTCAATTCTAAACCAGTAACGCACCAAATAACTATTAAAGGAAAAAAAGAATCTACTGAACACTTTCATACGCTCATGTGCAATGATCTTTTCACTATTCATAAGACAATTATAATTTTATTAATACAGGTAAGAAATTACTCAGAATGATTTAGAGTAAGATGACTTTGAACAGCTGCAGAAGAATCTTCCAGCACTACTTTATTGACAGGTGCTGATAAATAAGTAGTGTGCCTTGAGAGGATAAGCAGCAAGATGGACAATTTTAAGTATAAATATGCACACAGTGACATTTCATTTTAGTTGAGGAAGAGGTCGTGGAGACAGTGGTGCTAATTCTGCCTTTAAAAAATAAACAAACAAATCCAAAACAAAGAAAAAACTATTATTTTTAGTAGGATGAAAAGCTGGATGTTGAACATTAGGAAATGAAGCTGAAAACTTGAAAAGCTTATTTATTTATTTACTTGTGGTATACCTGTACTGCCTGCATATGACATTCTTCCCCCAAAAGGATTTAGTTAAGCTAGAGAGAGACGAGGAGACTGATTACAGCTACAGAACTGATTTTCTGTAAGGAGAAACTACCCAGCTTAATCAAGTTAAGGACATGCAGGTCTGCAAGCACAAATGTAGTATTTCTTCTGTGTGTTGCAATTAAGTGTTTTGGGGAAAAAAGCGCATACTTTATTCTCTGAGTAAACTGAAGAATGAAAAGATATTGTGCCTTTGAGTAATCCAATTTAGTTGCTCCCCTGTAAATTTCCCTTTTCAGGAAATGAATATGGGTCAACGCTGCTCAGATACAAGAGGTATTGTCTTTGAAGATGTGAGAGTCCCAAAAGAAAATGTACTGATAGCTGAGGGAGCTGGCTTTAAAATTGCAATGGGAGCTTTTGATAAGACCAGACCACCTGTAAGTAATGGAAGTGGCTCATTTACAAAATATAGCTGGAATTTTGGATATTTTCAATATTCTGTTTCATATTCACTTCAGGTAGCAGCTGGCGCTGTTGGATTAGCAAAAAGAGCACTTGATGAAGCTACTAGATACGCTTTGGAGAGAAAAACTTTTGGGAAAACAATTGTTGAAGTAAGTGGAGCTGGGCGGAAGGAAGGGGGAGAGGGAGAGAATATAAATGAAAGATGTGTTTTCACACCAGATGTACTACTACTGACTTTTCAAGGTTAATCCTTGATTGGTTTAGTTTTTATATTGCGTCTCTGCCATTTTTGGGTTTCCGAGGTCAGCACCGTCTAAGTAGTGAGCTATGTGGTAAAGTCAGGATTTTTTTTCTGTAATTTATAAATAGTAAGAGCAGAAAGAAAACTGACCAAAAACCTGAAACTCATGTAGTGTCTGGACATACTCCCAAGTTCTTCAGTGCTAATAAACAGATTTTTCAAGAAAGGAGAAAACCAGAGTTACATGAAACAAGGCACACGGTATTTATACTAATAGAATACATTGCCAGTCATACCATAGATCACTTTTAAATAAATATGAATAAAGAGCAAGGTAAATACCAATCTAATAAATAGTAAAGAACAACTTCATAATTCGGTATTTAACCCCTATGACAAAAGGGATTTGAGAATGAAAAACCTTGAAAGTCTAATTCGACATAAAATTGTGAGAGCCTGATCCAT
The DNA here is from genome assembly GCA_013399135.1 of Heliornis fulica. Taxonomy (NCBI): domain Eukaryota; kingdom Metazoa; phylum Chordata; class Aves; order Gruiformes; family Heliornithidae; genus Heliornis; species Heliornis fulica. The sequence continues at coordinate 179,366 of VXBZ01011887.1, forward strand.
GTTCTGCACAACTCCTCTAGTAAAACTCACCGAGTTTGTTGAGAAGACCACTGTATTAAGATGATAATTTTTGGATGTCAGAGTGTTAACCTCGTTTGTTTCATCATTCATAGCACCAGGCAGTTTCTTTCTTACTGGCTGAAATGGCCATGAAAGTGGAACTTGCCAGGATGGCGTACCAGAGAGCTGCGTGGGAGGTCGATGCAGGTCGCAGGAACACCTACTATGCTTCCATCGCAAAGGCGTTTGCTGGTGACATTGCAAACCAAGTAGCTGCAGATGCAGTGCAGATTTTTGGAGGGAATGGATTTAATACTGAATATCCTGTAGAAAAACTAATGAGAGATGCTAAAATCTACCAGGTAAGTAAAAGAGTGTGATCTGCATAGTAATGCATTAATTATTTTATGTAAAATAAAATAATGGCTATTTGAAATGTACACATCCAAAAAAATTTTTTTTAAATTAAAACGAGTCATACAAACCAGGCAGATACTTGCATATAGAAGTCATTGCATTAAACCAACAGCTCAACCCACTTAATTATGTTTCTTCCTTTTTCTTTTCTTTTTTTTTTTTTTTTTTTTTTTTCTTTTATGTGGTAACTTTC
>VXBZ01011887.1:179991-195796 GCA_013399135.1 Heliornis fulica
CTCTGAAAGTCTTAAGACTCTTAATTTTGAAGCCTTTTGAACTCTTAGGAGAAAAACACTCTAGAAAAAAAAAAAAAACAAACAGCTGAAGTACCAATCAATGCTTGCTTTGTTATTCTATAAGTAGAGATGGTTTATGTATAAAGCTGTGTTATAAACCTTCAGTGATAGAAATCTTCTGACTTGCCATATGTATCCTGGACTGGTGCTGCCTATTGTTTTGCTTTCCTTCCAGCCTGAATTCTAAAGCAGCTTGTTCACCCTTTGCCTCATACCTTGTGGTTGTTTGTTGTTAGTTGGCTTTTTGTTTCCTTTGTTTTGTTTTGTGGTGAGGTGTTTTTTGTTGGGTTTTTTTCTTTCTATTTCCAGACTCTTCATCACTTGTTACTGTGGTCTAAATATTGTGTTTGAAACTATGGTATCATAATTTGGGTAGAATGCTTTGTTTGAGAGATCCTGTATTGAGTATCATCAAATTATTATCTTGCATTTGTTATATTAACAGAAGTGTGATGCAGCTTGGTATGACTAGCCTTTTGTTTTGGTTTTTTTTTTTAATAACACCCATATTTAATAGTGTTCAGCCCTTATCACCTGTAATCCCCAGGGTTGTTTTTTCCTGCATGTTGTTATTCTTTGTTAGCATATACTATGTCACAGTTTCTTATTCAGTGAGAGTGTTTTAATAATTTTCAAAAAAAGCCAGTAATCTTTGTCTTTTCACCTTTTTACAGCGTTAGTAGTGACTAGGTAAAACATAGCAACATAGATGCTATCGAGAAATGTGTGTGTGGACCGTGACCTGTAATGTTGGCTAGCTGTAAATGTGCTCCTTCAGATTCTAGATAAATACTTCTTACAGCTGATTTAAAAAGGGAAAACATTATTCCTTCTATTCAAGAATTCATTTTTCTATTTTCAAGCAAAGACAATACTATTCTGGAATCTAATGGTTCGTAAAACTAATTTCACTCCTGTGAGTGAGGAGATTTATCTGAACTTTCACAGAATAACAGAATAACAGAATGTATTGGGAGTTGGAACTCGTAGTCTAACCCTCCTGCTGGAGTGGGGGGCAGGGGGTATTATGATTGGGCTGTTTATCCTGTTGGGTTGTATGCTTCTTCGAGAAGGATGAAGTGGGGGTTATAATTTAATTGAAAGCTCAGGTTTAATTTTACAGACTCCCAGTTATTTAGATTTTTCTGTTGCACTAATCCATCACAAATGCAAGGTTAAGTAGACGTGCTCTTTCTTTTTTTTTTTTTAATGTTCAGATTAATTACACTTGGTATTAAATTTTTGTGGTGTTTTTGTTCCGTTTCACACCCAAAAGAATTCAGGAAAGGCTTTTTTGTCTTTACAATTGTTTTCACAGAATCACAGAATATTTGGAACTGGAAGAGACCTTGAGAGATCACAAAGTACACCCCCCCTGCCCGAGCAGGATCATCTAGAGTAGATCACACAGGAACGTGTCCAGATTGGTCTGGAATGTCTCCAGAGAAGGAGACTCCACAACCTCTCTGGGCAGCCTGTCCCAGTGATCTGTCACCCTCACAGCAAAAAAGTTCCTCCTTCTATTAAGATGGAACTTCCTATGTTCCAGCTTGGAACCATTTCCCATTGCTCTAACACTGGCCATCACTGAGAAGAACCTGGATCTTGTGAAAGGTTTCATGACTTAAAAAAAGCCAACCCCAAAACCAACTCAAAACTTTATGGGAGAGAGCACTAGTTAATAAGAAGCAGTGGAAATAAATGGATCCAAGAGAATGTTGGGTAGGACCTTGAAAGGCTAGTCAAAGAAGACCCACCACTTCCAGCACAAGTCACCTCCTCTGTTCCATCTGGTTTTTACTTTGTAAACACTAAATGATGTATTTTCTTCCTCAGATATTTTACCCATCCTTCTTCACTCACCATGTCTATTTTCATGAGAACTTACCCAGTTTACACAAGAGCACCTTAGAGAACAAGGCTGTATCTCAGTATCTTGTATGGGGTTCATTCTGTTTAGCTCACTGTAGTTGCTCTGTCTTGTGGGAATGAGTGGAGCCAGTCATCCTGCTGATTAGGATTCGAAGGGAGTATTCTAACTCCTGGGATAATGATGCCTCTTGATCTATTTCAAGCAGAGCACTGCTTGGCCATATATATGTGGAATGTGACTGACCAGTCACAGGACTGGAAGGGGTGTGTGAGAACGTGAACATCAAAGTGGCAAGAATCCCGTGAATCCTGGTTGGCCAACAACTGGCAGGAATGTTTTTGTAAAAGTTGCTCTGTGAGTGTAAGAAAAAGGAACTAGAGAGAACTGAAAAAGAATTAAAGGAACTGCAAGAACTGCTCTGTAACAAAACCCCCGTCTCTGTTTTTCATCACTGGTAATGGATTTTTCAACACCAACACGTCACTGGCGTTTTCGGTTTTTCTATCTTTCTACACATCCTAATCCATGTTGGATTAGTGCTGTGAAGGTTTAAAAGTGTAGATGTGTTGAAACCTGTAGAAAATCATCAGCTAACACTCCTGCAACTTTTCTTTTCAGATTTACGAGGGGACTGCTCAGATTCAAAGGATGATCATAGCTCGTGAACATGTTGGCAAATTTAAGGCTTAAAGAAGTGTGTGAAGTGTCTGGAGCTGCTGTAGTGCTCTCATGGAAGAGGATTTCAGTGCCTTTTTAATAGAATTTAAAAGCTGTGGAGGAAAAAAAAAGAAACCAAAACCACAAAACACAACAAACCAGCCAAAAAACTTCCTTTCAAAGTCTTTCTGTTCTGGACATTATTAAGCACTGATTGCCTTGTACAGACCCTTACTTCATTCCTGACAAAGCTGGTATTTTCTAAATATCTTCATTGCAGATTGATATGTTGTTCAAACAGAAAGTGGGCAAGAAATGGGAATGTTGCTCTGTTTTCTCACTATAAAATCAGATGATCAAAATGTTCGTCACTGCTGCATTCTAATAAATTTTTTGATAAGTATTGTTGGTTTTTATGCATTTTGCTTGTGACATCACTTAAATTGCATCTTGGGTAATTTGTCCAGTGTCTGAAATAGATTAATAATACCTGTACTTCAGTTCCTCCTATGCTGCTGCCCACAGCAGCTGAGCTACCTTTCCAGTTGGGCAGTATGAAGGCCTGCAGTGCTGCTGTCTGCATGTGTGTCTGTCCTAACAATTGAGTTACACTATCGGCTTTGAGACAATGAGGCCTTTTGTACTGTTACACTCATTTAAGTAAGTAAATATTCAATTAGGGTCATTCACTTAAAGTGAAAGTGTGCATATGCAGTAAATCCAGTATATTTAAACCCATTATTCCCCTCCCTCAGTGCATATACTTGGCTGTTTGCAGCCAGAACAGATGAGATGGAGTTATTGTGATTTTTTAATTTTTTTTTACCCTTGGATAGACCCTTGGCAGTGCTGGCAGAACACGCGTTATCTGGACTTGTTGAACAAACTGCTGTCTGGTGAGGCCAAACCTGCAATGCTGTATCCAGTTCTAGGCTCTCCAGTACAAGAAAGATAGGGACTTAACTATAGGGAGTGCAGCAGAGGGATAGAAGTATGATTAAGGGACTGGAGCATGTGTCATGAGGAGGGGCTGGGACTGTAGCCTGGACCAGAGAAGGCTGGAGAGTAATCTCATGTTCAATAAATACCTGATGGGACACAGTAAAGAGGAGGGAGCCAGCCTCTCCTCAGTAGTGCTCACTGGCAGGATAGGAGGCAGTGGGCGCAAACAAAACCAGAAGAAATTCCACAGGAGCTCACAGAAATTAAATTTATTATTTTTTTAATCATGAGGGATGTTGCATACAAGCAGAGGTTATAGTCTTCATCTGTGGAGATACTCAAAACTCAACTGGGCACAGCCTTGGACAGCTGTTCCGGCAGACACTGCTTGGGCAGGTGAGTTGGTCTCAATGATCCACAGAGGTGCAATTTCTCACCAAAATGCCCTTGCACTGTGGTTTCTTTAATCCATTGTCTGAACTGTAGCTGTCATCAGGCACCATTTTTGCAATGCTTAATCCTCAGGTAGGCCACCTGGGAAAATGGTTATTTAAAGTGTTTAACCACCAAAGTTATTTACCTGTGGGAGGCCCAATAATACAATATCCTTGTGTTGTGGTTTTGTGGGGCAAGGGTCTGATGGAGAAGGGGGAGCTTTAGGGGTGGCTTCTGCAAGAAGCAGCTGGAAGCTCAGAGTAAGTACCAGCTGGCTCAAGGCCAGACTCTGCCACTGACCAAGGCTGAGCCCATCAGCACCAGCCATAATGCCACTGGGAATCACATTTAAGAGAAAAAGTAAAAGAAGCAGACGCTTTTTGCCACCGGAGAAGGGAATGACAAGATGCAAGAACTCTGCAGACCTGAAGGTCAGCGAAGGGGGGAGGAGGAGGAAGTGCTGAGAGAAGATTCCCTGCGGCCCGTGGAGAAGACCATGGGGGGGCGGGTGTCCCCACAGCCCGTAGAAGGCGTCGGGGCGCAAAGAGGCCATCCGCAGCCTGTGGCGGGCTCCAGGTCGGAGCGGTGCCAACGGCTCTGCCCGCTGTGGCGTGGGCGGGTGCGCCGTGGGGCCAGCGTACGTCAGACTCGGTCTCTCGGCCGCCGAACACAACCGAAGGACCCTCCTGAGGGCCGCGGCCCCTCGGCGCTGTCGGCAGCCAGCGCAGCGCAGCGAGAGACTCCCGGCACAGGCGTGCGCGGCTGCTCTAGCGGCGCCCGGCTGGCGTCACTTCCTGCTCCGCCCCGCGCCACCGGCTCCTTCCGGTGCGGGCAGCCGACATGGTGAGTATCGGTCGCCGCAGTGGGGAGAGGGTCCGGCCCGGCCCGCGGAGCTCACGCCGCGGTGACGCGCATGTTTCTGGACACGCAGCCCTGCTCGGCGGGGCGACGGCTTGTACCGTTTCTGCGGCCGCAAGCGTGAGCGCGGCTGGCTCTCGCCGCTCCGGTTCTAGAGAGGGCTCGGGGGCGCGGCTGTAGCTCCGCCGCCCGGTCATGGGCCGTCCTGCGCGGCGGAAGGGCCCCTCCCTCCGTTCGTCCGCTCTCGGGGTCCCTTCGTGCGAGCTCTCAGCCCCGCGAAAAGTCTGGTTCGCGGGCCCTGCACCGGGCTGAGGCAGCTGCGCGAGGTACAAAACCCGGCCGTGTCCGAGGCGGAGCGGGGGGTGTCTGCCGCCAGCGTTGTCACGGCTGCGTGCCGAACCCTTCCGAACTGGCAACGCGACGGGTGCTTTCTCGGTGCTTGTTCCAGGGAACTCCACAAAAGGATGTTGTTCTAAAGGCCGATGCCCAAAGCACGCTTCTTTTGGAGAAACATGCGGACTATATAGCTTCCTATGGGACAAAGAAAGATGATTACGTAGGTATTGCTTTGTTTCAGTACATCTGTTGATTTGTTGACAGTAACTTTTGCTTACTTGCTAAGTTAAGGGTTAGATGCATGTTTGCCCCGCAATATAAAGTATCAAAAAAAGGACATTGTCGTTAATTTTCCTTGGTCTGTGATGAGTTTTGGCATGTATTATCTGAGTATAAACCTGAAGATTATCAGTTTAGCTCTAGAATTACTCTGAGACCTGGAAGATGAACAGCTTGCTGCTTCTTCATGCACTGGCACACACGTGTGGAGTATAGCCACATTTACATGTTGTTCTTTTGATGGGACAACATGCACTGCTTTGTGCTCGCTAGGTTTGATAACCCCTTTAACTAGCATCAGCTTTACTGTGATAGGTTATCAGATGCAGCCAACAACAATGGGATTCAAGTTCCAGCATTTGAAAAATATCAGTAACTGTTGATGTCCGAAGAAAAGTAGTTATCTTCATGGTCCATGAGACCTCTAAGCACCCTTTGCTTATGGTTGTTGTTGTTGTACAGAAAAATTACTGCATGTAGAAAACGTTTGTGAGTGGTGTAGGTGATATAGTCAAGAATTCAGTATGAGATTTCACTTCCTACTGCTGCTTTACATGGTGGCAGTTTTGACACTTGGAAGATGCTAGACTTGTTATTTTTGAGACTAGTTAGGGTAGTAATTTGAGTGGTAGTTTGGATGCCAAGTCAATAACTGACAATCTGAAGTGATGCCTAACTACTTGTATGTGTTTCATTTGACATGGACCTTGATACTTTGAGTTAGAAAATACAGGTGAGGACGGGAAAGTAGTATGTGCTTGTGTGCATGCGTGTGTGTATGTATTCACACGTGTGATGTACAGAATATTTGTGACTGATACATAGTAAGATGACAATGGTATGGAAGATAGTTGATATGGCAAACTGTTTATAAGTGTGAACTAATGCATTGTCATTACTTGATGATGTGCTTATCTGATTAAGAACTAAAATAATGTACTACTTAGGAATACTGTATGTCAGAGTATCTGAGGATGAGTGGCATTTACTGGGGACTGACAGCGATGGATCTCATGGGGCAGCTGCACCGAATGAACAAAGAAGAAATTCTGGAATTCATCAAATCTTGTCAACATGAGTGTGGTGGAATAAGTGCCAGCATAGGTCATGATCCTCATCTTCTGTATACCCTCAGTGCCGTCCAGGTAAATGTTAACAGGTTAATTGTAGAAAAAAACATTGGCAATTAATTACTTTGATGATTGCAGGTTCATGAACCAGGGACTGTTGGATACCGATGGCAAAAATGCTTTCCATACCTTATTAAAAATCATAATGAACAAAACTGTAGAATTTATCTGTATCATTTCCTAAAAGCATGTCATATTTGGGAACATAATGCTTTTAATGATCGTTTAATAGTGACTACATTCTTGATACATTTTTTTAAAAGTCATCTGGAAATACTGCCTAGCTACCAATTCTTCTGGAGGTTGGTAGATAATTTGGAGTTTTATAAATTTGTAGTGCACGTTGGGGTGAAAGAGATGTACGAGCAGAACAAGAATCATAAAATTATCTTGGTTGGAAGGGACCCTGTAGATCAAGTCCAACCATCACCCTAACCTGCCATCCATTATTAAACCGTGTCCCTCAGCACCGCATCTAACAGTAAAGAGGAACAGTAAAGTTTTGGATTTTATTTTTTAGTGTATATATTGCTGTACATTTTGATTTCTATAATTATGCAATATTTATAAAAACTATACATTTATGTAATATGTATAATTGTGTGTAGTGTGTTTACACTTCAGCACTGTACAAAAGAAATACTGTAGTAGCCAGTTCCTGCTGTGTTCCTCAAACCTGCTTTTGTTGTAGAGAACCTAAACATTTTTCCAGTCCGATCCTTTTCTTTATTTACTTGGTGTGTACTCTTTCCCCAAGGAAAAAGGAATTCTATATCTTGGGTTTTTTCACCATAACTATCTTAGTTATAGATTTAATTTCTCACTACCTACTGTGTCCTTTTTTTCCTCCTACTCCTGGTCGTACAAACAGTCGTGGAGAAAAATACCAAAAAGTCTGAAATACTTCTGAACAACTACTTGATTGCTTGCATCATACATTTCTAGTCCAATCTTATGGAGGCAATATTTAAACAGTGTTACAAACAAGATAGCTTGCTGTTTTAGGAAGAAACGGTGTTGGATTTAAGGTGTTGGTGTAGGACAGGGAAGTGATTGAAGGCAACCAGAGTGGCTTTGGTTGGGTGGGACTTGCCCCTAATAATCCAGTGGCTTTCTACAATGGAGTGACTGCACCAAGACACGAGGGAAGAGCTGTGGATGTCATCTATCTGGATTTCTGCAAGACCTTTGACACAGTCCCATGCAGCATCCTTCTGTAAGTTGGAGAGATGGATTTGGTGGGTGGACTATTCAGTGGATAAGGAATTGGCTGGATGGTCTCATCAGGAGGATGGTGGTCAATGGCTCAATGTCCAGATGGAAGACGGTGACAAGCAGTGTTCCTCGTGGGTCTGTACTGGGACTGGTGTTGTTCGATATCTTTATTAATGATACTGACAGTGGGATAGAATGCACCCTCAGCAGGTCTGTTGATGACAAAGCTGGTTGGTGAGGCTAATGTGCTAGAGGGATGGGATGCCATCCAGAGGGATCTGGACAGGCTGGAGAAGTGAGCCCAGGGGAACCTTATGACATTCAACAAAGCGGAGTGCACCTGGGTTAGGACAACCCCCATTATCCATAAAGGTTAGATGATGTGCTTGAAAGCAGCTCTGAGGAAAAGGGCTTGAGGTGCTCATGAATGAAAAGCTGAACATGAGCCACCAATGTGCATCTGCAGCCCAGAAGGCCAACTGTATCCTGGGCTGCATCACCACAAGTGAGGCTGGCAGATCCAGAGGGGATTTTCCTCTCTGCTTTGCTCTGGTGAGACCCTGCCTGGAATACTGTGTCCAGCTTTGGAACCCTCAGCACAAGAAGGACATGGACCTGTTGGACAGTGTCCAGAGGAGGCCACAAAAATGATCCGAGGGCTGGAGCACCTCTCCTATGAGGATAGGCTGAGAGAGTTGGGCTTGTTCAGCTTGGTGAAGAGAAGGCTCCGGGGGGACCTTGCAGTGGCCTTCCAGTCCCTGAAAGGTGTCAATAAGAAAGCTGGGGAAGAACTGTTCACAAGGGTGTGGAGCAATAAGATGAGGGTGATTGTTTTAAACAAGAAAAGGGGAGATTTATTTGGATATTAGAAAAAAATTCTTCAGAATGAGGCTGGAACAGGTTGCCCAGAGGGGTGGTGGATGCCTCATCCCTGGAGATATTCAAGGCCAGGCTTGATGGGACTTGATGAGTAACCTGATCTAGTGAAGATGTCTCTGCTCACTGCAGGGATTTTGGACTGGATGACCCTTAAAGGTCCCTTCCAGCCTAATGCATCCTATGATTCTATTATTTCTATTCTATTGTATGATTTGAAACCCTTAGGTAGGATGGAAGAATGCTGTTTTCTTGGGTCAGTGATGAGTGTTGGTATGTATTGTCTAATCTAAAGTTGATACTCATCACCGCTTTAGCTCTGAAATTATCAGGAAACTAAAGCTTATTTAGACTGTGACATTTGAGTTTTTCCAGACTTATCTAATCAAACTTCTTTCACAAATCCTAATCCAGTGTGAGGAGAAAGGGGTACAATTTGAGGTTGTTTAATTTTGCATAGTAGAGATGTTAGTGCTTGAAAGAAGTATTTATCTTAATTGAATGCAGCTCTACATCTGCACAGTTGGAAAGTGTTAACAAGTACTGACGATAAATGCTGATGTTGGATGCATTTGGTGCATCTTCATAAGCATGCATGTCCTCCATGAACAGATGCTGTTTAGTTTGAGCTACGTAACCGGAATAGTTAAAGGGTCGTGCCACACCTTCCTTTGATCACAGCTGAGAGTAATATGTTCAGATTCTGTTTTTAACGAGCATGATGTGATGACAGATTTTCACTGGAGTTGTACACTGTTCCTTGAATATCCATCAGACTTAAATTTTAGGTAAAAATCGAAAGATTCCAATTAATTCTAGGTGCTCAAAGTCATAATTCCTGGTATTTTTCAGGATTGTCATTGCAATATTGCTTAGTTTCAAGTGTTTTTCTATTATGCTATTTATAAACTCTCCATTACCTTTTTCTTTACACTTTATGCAAATTGTGAGCAAAACCACAAAGCCATCTGGGTCTCAGAAATAGTATTGGTCTCATACGATGTTGTGTCACATGGGTTTACCGGTTCAGTTCAGTGCTAGATCAGAAAATGTTCTATTCCCCACTGTGACCTTTATTCCGCTTCCACAAGCCACTGACTGTACTGTTTGTGTCTGATCGTATTGTTCAGGCTTTTTCTTAAATTACTGCAGTTTGGCTCAGTATTCAAGTTCAGGAAGGACATACAACTCCTTGAAAGAGACCAGTGCAGGGCCACCAAGATGGTGAAGGGAGTGGAACACCTTCCTTATGAGGACAGGCTGAGGGAGCTGTTTATGCTAACATAAAACCAAATTTGATTATGCTTTTGAAAGGAGAGCTGGAACTCACAATGTAACAAAGCATGAAGGAGTTCATCTTAAATCTCCTGTATTTTCTTTTGAGAATTTCTTTAGAAGTTTTTAGTCAGAGGTATATGAAATGCAGCAATTGACATGTTATTAAAATAAACCTTACCAAGTAGTATTCACAGTCAATTAAATAAAGCCTTCTGTAAATTCAAGAGGTGTCACTCTGTGTTTGCTACTGTCTCTCTTTCTTTCCAGATTCTTATATTATATGATAGTCTACATGTTGTTGATGTAAACAAAATTGTTGAGTATATACAGAACTTGCAAAATGAAGATGGATCATTTTCTGGAGACAAATGGGGTAAATTTTTTATCTTTAAAATTTAGGTACTAGATTGACGTATAAGTCTGTGAACATGAATTTCCTTTGATGTCTTTTTGTTTATGTATTGTATGTGAACACTTCTGAATTCTGAGTTACCAAAAAGGACTTGCTGTGAAGGATAGAGTTGCATTTCATTCCTTTCATAAATACTCAAAGATACAGTTCCTGTCTTGTATTAAAAAGGAATTGTCTTAAAGAATACAGTGTTTGGGCATTTGTGACATGATAGCACTTTTGATATACTAGATATGTTATTCCATAAGGAGTGGTTTATGCTTGCTATTTAATGGCAGTTGGTTATGGTCTTTATCCATGTCAGCTGTGAAAGGATCTTTCACTATATAGGAATCAAAAAACCTGCTGTTGTTCTCATTAACTTCTCTTTCAGCTTGCAGGCTTCATACAAGTCTTGTGTTGTTTTGACCAAAAAGAAAAAGAATGTATGCCTCTGGGTTCAATTTTAAATTTTAACCGCAAGTATTAATCATAAAGTCACTTGGGTTGGAAGAGACCTTCAGGATCATCGAGTCCAAGCTCAGGCTGACCCTGCCCAGGCCACCTCTAGCCCATGTCCTTCAGCACCTCATCTCTTGGCCTTTCCGATCCCTCCAGGGATGGGGACTCCACCACTGCCCTGGGCAGCCTGTCCCAACGTCTGACAACCCTTTGAGGGGAGAAATTCTTCCTGATGTCTAACCTCAACCTCCCCTGGGGCAATTTAAAACCATTTCCTGTCATCCTATCACTTGTTACCTAATTACTCAGGCTGTGCTGGGGAGTTACAGCAGCATAGACTTGATGAGGGCTCATTCTGCTATAGGTGTAGCATTTTTGGTTTAAATCTTGGTTTTATACTTCCAGGTATAAATATTCAGAAATCCTTGCAACTTTCATCAGTCTCTCTCTAAAACAAAAATGGCTTCTACTGCTGCCCAGATTTAAGGCAGATCAAGTGTCCATGTATTATTGAGTTCACTGTCCTGCAGCTGTCTCATGGGGAACTGCAGATAAATTCTAAAATTATATAGTTATTTCTAAATTACCACTGGTTGAACTGATTTGGAGGTGTGTGTGTATATATGTNAACCCATTGCAGGAGAAACAGATACAAGGTTCTCCTTCTGTGCTGCGGCAACTCTTGCGCTTCTGGTAAGTCCTAAGTCATTACTTTCAGAAGTAGTGACCCTTTGGTACTGCTGAATTTTCTCTAGTTAATGAGCTTGGTAGAATATAAAGGGCATTGGCTGGGTTTTTTTTGACTTGCAGGGAAAGCTGGATGCCATTAATGTTGTGAAAGCCGTAGAATTCGTCTTGTCCTGTAATGNTTAAGGCAGATCAAGTGTCCATGTATTATTGAGTTCACTGTCCTGCAGCTGTCTCATGGGGAACTGCAGATAAATTCTAAAATTATATAGTTATTTCTAAATTACCACTGGTTGAACTGATTTGGAGGTGTGTGTGTATATATGTATATATATGTGTGTATGACTCTTTACCAGCTCAAAATGGATTGTTTGCTTTTATGTTGAGTAAGCATACAGACCGCTTAGGCTGTAATGTACACCTTATAAAGCATATGAATTAATCCATGGGCTGTAAAAGGAAAAACAGTACCAGCATAGTTTTTTGGCTTGCTGTTTGCTGTTCAAAGTAAAACTTATTACTTNCTGGATGCCATTAATGTTGTGAAAGCCGTAGAATTCGTCTTGTCCTGTATGAACTTTGATGGAGGATTTGGTTGTAGACCAGGTTCTGAATCACACGCAGGACAGGTGAGTTTCTCTTTATATAGAAATGTTTTCAATTAGCAAGCATCATACAATGCCTATAAACAGTCTATTGGTGATGTCAGGTGATTGATCTTCAGTTTGCTGTTCACAAGCCTTTAAGAGGCTCATATGGGAACAAACCATAAGCTGAATAAAAAATTGTCATGGGGCCATATACAGCTTGCAGAAATCTGAGTACTCTGGCTTGAGAGTCTGTGTTTTTAACATAAAACTGTAGCATGCTCTGCCTGACCTTTTAGGATCTTTTTTTCCAAACCTTACAACAGTGTCTTTATAGAACAGCAAGATTTTGCTGATAATTACATTGTGTAACCGGTACTTTTATACAAAAGCAGCTGAAACAATAACATACTTTTCTAATAGAAAAGTAAAACTCATTTGAATATGTGGTTTATTTTGTGTTGTATTGTGTTTGTATGACTGTGCCCCTGCTTTGAGGTCTTGCTGCATCTAGTCTGCTAAACTGTACTTAGTTTTTAAATATACAAAACATTTATGTCTGTAATTTTAGATCTATTGTTGCACAGGATTTTTGGCCATAACAGACCACTTACATCAAATAAATGTTGACTTGCTGGGTTGGTGGCTTTGTGAACGTCAGTTACCTTCTGGAGGTCTCAACGGACGACCGGAGAAGGTATCTGGTGCCTCCTTTTGTTTGTTCAAACCTCAGTAGAGATTATTTTTTCTAAATCTGAAATACTTCTGAAATACCACTTGGACCAATATCCCGTTAACTCAGGGCTTGAATATTTTCTGACATTGGAATAATTTCTTCTGTAGATTTTGTGCAGAAATCATTGTTTACTGAATGTAAATCGTGGATATAATAGTGTCCCACATCACCTGAGGGAATTTTGTAACCTAGAATAATCTCTACTAGCAAATAGATAATCAACAAATTTTTAATTTTTTTAATTGAAACTAGTTGATAAGAAGTTATTTGTATTTACTTCTCAAAAAGGTGCTGTGCTTTTTCTAGCCTCCCCTGCAGATGGTGAAAGCTGTTTCAAAACTACATTCTTACGGTTTTGTTTCTTGAAGGGAAGAAGTTTGAAAAAGACTTTCCCTTCCTGAAAAGGGAAGTGCTCTGGAAAGAGACTGCATCCAAAATTTTTATTCTTTTTCCCCAAAGAATCTGTTTAAGAAAAGTGTTGCTTCTCTTGACATCAGTGTTATGACAGCACACCTAGTAATTTGCAAAATCACTAATACAGTTTGCAACATTGTGTTTATAACAAAATCAAATAAATCTGCTTCTCTGCTTCCCAGTTACCTGATGTATGTTATTCATGGTGGGTGCTAGCATCTTTGAAGATGATTGGTAGGTTACATTGGATTGACAGAGAGAAGCTGCGCTGTTTCATTTTGGCTTGCCAGGATGAGGAGACTGGAGGATTTTCTGACAGACCAGGAGATATGGTAAATAGTTCTTTACCAAATAAAATATACTTAATTGAAAACTTCTCATGAAAAAGTAACTCAGCTCATGATCTAGGTGTGTTTTGCAGATCCTGCAATTTACTTGAGGGAAGAATGGAGTAGGGTTGCTTTCGAAGGCTTAGTTGGGGAGCATTTGTTTTATATTGCACTTGCACTGTATCGTTCCTTGCTGAAGTCAGTTTCCATTCCTTGAAAATTCTGGTTTGGTTTCTGTAACATACCACACAAATCATCATTTTTCGCAGGACCACGTGGCAGATCTCTGTAAAAATGTCTCCTGGGGCAGTATTTGGGATGTGCAGGTTATTTGGGAGTTAGCTTTGTTTGGTATAATAATAGGCAAGATAGAGTTCGGTATAGATGAAGTAGTCTTCAACTCTCTTTGTGAGGGAGGAAGAAGCTTTTGTGATAACATGAAGAAGCTGGTGGTATGGGTTTTCTACTTGGTTGAGAGTGCAGTTATGGTTTTTAGCTGGTCTTTTCTCTCTGGTTTCAAGTTAAGTTAATTGAGATTTTCCAAGTAAATTGTCAAATGAAGTTTGTGTCTTTCAAGGGTACAGGACATGAGTCATGGCTGTTTATTTATCAACAGTCAGGAAGTCTTAGCGGCTTTTATCGTGGCCAGCCATATCTATTTTTCCTTTCTTCACAAATGCATGAAAAACAGGAGTATCTTTGCTTTTCTTTGTAAGCTGGTACACCGATTCCTAGTTGGAGGAGGGGGAGAAATCTCTTTACACTGTTGTGTTATTTGGAAAGTGTTTTCATGTTCTTAAAATGGGAAGGGTTTTGTATTTCTAAGCAGCTGACAGGCTTTTTACCTTTTCACAATTCACAGAATCACAGAATAGTAGGAGTTGGACCTTGAAAGATCATCTAGTCCAACCCCCATGCATGAGCTACCCCCGTGATCCTCACCTAAATTAAATCACACAGGAGTGTCCAGATTGGTCTGGAATGTCTCCAAAGAAGGAGACTCCACAACCTCTCTGCGCAGCCTGTCCCAGTGCTGCGCCACCCTCACAGTGGAAAAGTTTTTCCTTATATTCAGATGGAACTTCCTATATACCAGCTTGGACCTGTTGTCCCTTGTCCTGTCACTGGCCATCACTGAGAAGAGCCTGGATCCATCCTCCTGACACTCACACATATCACATTTATAGACATTAATGAGGTCACCCCTCAGTCTCCTCCAAGCTGAAGAGACCCATCTCCCTCNCCAGGTCCCTCTCACCTGCACTGCTCTCCAACAGGCCAGTCCCCAACCCATCCTGGTCCCTGGGGTTGTTCCTTCCCAGATGCCAGACCCTACACTTGCCCTTGCTCAGTCTCATTCAATCTCTCCCTGCTCAGCTCTCCAGGTTTGAAGGGGGGGAGGGGGTGTTTATTGTTGTTTTGGGGAGTTTTTTGGCGTGGACTGTGGGGTGTGCTGGTGGTCTATTTTGTTTGGTTTTGTTCATTGGTTTGGATTTTGGCTTTTGGGAGGGGTGGTAGGTTTTCTGGGGAGCTGGTTGGATTTGTATGTGTTTTTTGTTTTGGGTTGGGTTTTTTTTTTATTCAGTTGAGGTTCTAATATTTTGATTTGACAGTGATTGTGTTTCAGGTTCTGAACCACTTGACAATAAGACAGCTCTGTCATCTTTAAGTTCCAAGTAGCTAGTTCTTGATAAATGAACTTAGTGCTTATTAGCTCTTAGGTGTAATTCAGCACATTTTTTCTTTTGCTTTAAAAAAAACTGCAGAAAGCACGTGACATAGCAGTAGCCACTTCTGTGTTTCCCTGAATATACATAATGTCCATCAAGAGGCTGAATCTGTATCTTCATTTGCATGCTTCCTGTTGAGAACTGTCTCTCTTTCTGGGCCTGTCTCTCAGTAGAAGTAGATTCTGTCTTGCCATACCTATGTTGTATAGGTGCTGTTTTGGTTTGGTTGTTGGGTTTTTTCCCCTACGTACTTTTTTATTGTATGCTTCCTCTAATGAGCCACATACTCATTCCAGGAAGGAGTAAGCAGATATATGTCTGAGCTTTTATCACACCTGTGATGTTGCTACCAAACCATTGAGGAGCAAGACATTGTAAATGCGCTGTGGAAATTGTCTCACCTGGTAGCACAAATGAAAGTTTGTTTGGTTGCATAGTCTCCTCCATCCATGGAGGTTTGCTTGCTAGCACATAAAAGTTTCATTCCATGCAAATGAAAAGCTGACTGACTTTTGGAAATGGGCACAAAC
>VXBZ01011887.1:195809-215521 GCA_013399135.1 Heliornis fulica
CATCAACCTTTTTTTTTTTTTTTTTTTCAGGTGGATCCATTTCACACCTTATTTGGAATTGCTGGACTATCTCTATTAGGAGAAGAGCAAATTAAGGCTGTCAATCCTGTCTTTTGTATGCCAGAAGATGTCCTTCAAAAAATAAATGTACAGCCTGAGCTTGTGAGCTAAGCCTCGAAGAAACAAAAGATTCATATGCCCAGATGCTTTGTACCTCCAAAACTGCTAGCATATTCTTCTTTGATATGCATTTACATTGTGAAAGTAAAGCAATAGCTTTGCTGTGGGCTTTGTCACTTTGTAAACTGTGTCAGAACAGGCTGGTTATAATAATCTGAATGTAACATGTTCTTCATTGTATATAAGAGATGTAGAAAAAGTTCTAATCTGTATCTAAATGCATGGGCCTTTGCATTTTATTGTTTTTTAATACTCAAAGCAATAGTGTGAATGCTTAATTTTTGTACTCCTGTGATATCAGCTGTGGTAGCATCTGTCTTTACACAAGCATGCTTTGGTGGATCACATTGAGCACTTAAAAAGATTATTTTTAAAACTCCTCAATAACAATGACAGTACCAAACAAACCCCCACCGAATAAAACCCTCCTTAAGCCATGCACTTAGTGCTACACATTTGAGTAATGAACTCTTCCTCTTCATTTGCCGTCACTTTTATATACTGACAAATCAGCTTTTTGTTCTGATAGTAATTGGTACCAGTGAAAACAAAGATTGTGGTTCCATTAAGTGTATAAATGTCTTCATGTATTGGTGGGTCCCTTAGACAAAAATTGGCTGACAGCTGAAACAGAGCATACCCTGAGTATGTAGAGTGAAACTTACTAACGCTAAGCATTCTGGAGAAGGTCACAATAGAACAGTGACTTCTAACTGAATATAGAGTTGATCCTAAACTTATTGCTGATTTGAAATTTTACTCTGCAGCTTTTAAGTCTCTAATTGCCAACACTTGATTATGGTGTAATTGAGAATAAAACTAGCCATGGAAGATACTTGTTCTTTGAAGGTTGAAGTCCTCTTTGTCTTAACAGGCGTCCTAAAATTGGCTCTAAATTTATATTCCACACACTCTGGCTAAGACTGAATGGTATTCCAGGTCTCAGGTAACTGTCAAGGAAAAAAAATAAGTTTTTCTTATTTCAGGTTACCTTTGCAAGTGCCACTTTTCATCCAAGGAAACACTATTCATTATATAGGAATTTGCTGTTATTTCCATGTTGTACAGACAAATGAGAATCCTCTTCAGAATTCTAGTCTAGTGTTGACTGAGGCACCCTGGGAAATAATATGTGGGTGTTACTTCATGGCAGTGCAGAAAATTTCACTGTAAGTTGAATTATTTTTTTTTATGTTGGATTTTTTTTCTCTGATACAGGTCTGGTCAACTTCATTTCCTAAGTCAGCTGTGATTTGTAAAGATCAAATGATAGGTTAAAAAAGGGGTGAGCGTGCACAAACTTACATTTTGTTTTTTAAATACTATGTTTGTAGAGCGTCATCACAATTTTTCTTATGCAAACAAAATCACATTTTCTGCTAAATATACTATGAAAAATATTAGTTGTACAGTGTGTCTACGTTAAGACCTGTGTCATTTTGGTGCAGAATACATTGTTACTGTCTACCTCTACTTCGTTGAAAGTGATGAGATGAATTTCTTCTGAGCTTATGTGGTTAGAAACTGCTGTAATTGATCAACTTTTCTCAGTCTTTGTTACAGGCCCTTGATTAAAGACTTTAAGAAATTTGTACTTTCGTAATTCTTTTTTTCCCCATGGAAATCTTTATATGAATAGATCCCGACGTTCTCTTAGTACCTGATCCTAAGTACTGCAGTGTAGCCAACGTTCCCAGTAATAACTTTTGCAAAATGCAGGTTGAGAATTTGTGAAAGAATAATTATTCTGGTACATAAAATTTTATGCATGTAGATGTATTTATTAAAATAAATCTGTGCGTGTATGAGGAAATGGGCGGCAATTCTGTTACCTTCTAAGAACATGGTCAAGTCCAGAGATAACGTACTTTATTCTGAAGGTGTTTCCTTTTGGTTTTGGTGAGACAGCTTGGTTAGGTGATTCAACTTTATGGTTTGTGGCCGTAAGCAAGGAAGATGGAAGACACACGTTCTTTCTGCTTCTGCATTTCTTGCCAGGCACTTGGATTTCTGTCAGAGAAGAGGAGGTCTGAACAGCTGCAACAGTCTGAATGCGTATGGCAAGTTCAGTGTAGGACTTGAAATGCAGGACAGTGGCAGTAGCTGGAATCGGTACCTCTGTCTTCCATCCTTTGCAGTAAAATGAAATTTCTGATGCTCACATTTTTAAAGCAGCATGATGGATGATGCTCAGTGCTGAGAGGATGTGCTTGTGAAGGGAGAGGGCAGTGCCTTTCCCATGGCTGCAGAGACGCTGAAACTGGTGGAGTTGCTATTGGAAGCTCAATCGCCATAAACCTACAACTGCCCAGGATGAGTAGAGGCTGCCTGCAGCTCAGAGCATTTGCCAGTGCAGTTGTACGGTCCTGGTCAGACCGATAATGGGAACAGTTTGTGCTAATACAGAATGCAGCGTTAAATTCTTCTAAAGCATCACAGAAGGACATATATTTAGCATGACTCTACATGTAAACAGGTTATGTGGTTTTTAGTGGGATGCTCTGATATCCGAGGTACCGCGTAATTACGGGAAGGTGCCTGTGACACCCCTGCCTGTTGAACTAGTGAGGGACAAATTATGTTCAGGCGCTTCTCCCTCGCTGTAAGGAGCGTCGCAGCTACTTTCTTCCAGCGGTGCTCAGGCGTCTGTCACACCGCAGGGCCCGCTCCGGAGCTCTTGCCTCGCTTACAGCCGCCCGGGACGCAGCCGCGGCCTCCTCACGAAGCAGCAGCGCCGCGTTCCGCTGGGCTCAAGGGGCGAGCAGCCGCCTTGTGCGTGTGAGATTTGTGCGCATGCGCGGGGGCACCCGCCTTTTTCCACCCTCTCCTCAGTGTTCTCCATAGCTATTTTGCGTGTGGGTTCTGAAACCTTAAGCTGTGGCGGGCGAGGACACGATGTCGAAAGGAAGCAGTAATGCAAACACGCGTGGGTGGCCGGCCGGCTCGGCCGCCTCCGAGACCTATACGGGTCGCGGCTCTTCCACATCGGGTGTGGAGGGGCGAGCGGAGCCCACGCCCCGTTATACCCTTGGACTGCTGCAGACGCCTCGCAGCACGGCGGGCAGCACCAGTGGCTGTTCCCGAGGCGGGGAGAGGCCGGGGAGCTCCAGCGGGGAAGGCTCGGCTCCCAGACGGGCTCCTGGTGGTCTCGGCGTGAAGCCACCAGTTCCAACAGGAGGAGGTGAGGTGGACGTTGCCATCTCTTTCCGTCTCTTTTATTTTTCTCCTTTAATTTTTTTTTCAGACTGCCAGAAAAAGAGTAGTTGTTCCTCACACTAACTGTAAACAAATCTTTATTACTTTATTTACATAAGCTTTTCAGATAGACGTATCTGAGGTCTCTGCTGGGGTCAACAAACTGGTTTGAATTGCAACACGGTATTTGCTTTACTAGAGATGTGAATGGTGTTCAGTCAGTTATGGGTTTTGGTTGTGTGTTTGGTTGGGTTTTATTTGGCTTTTTCGGCCTGGTTTTTGAAATAAGTTAAAGTGCTGTTACCCTCGATGTGTGGTCAGAGTATTGTGGTCCTACAATGCAACACTGCTGTTTGCCATCTCTACATAAAGCTTACAGGTGATTTTTGTACTAACCATGAGAACGTGTCTTGCAGTTAATGGGTCATCTGAGAACAATACTGAAGGGGTTTGTTTTGTAGATCAATTTTTAATGTAATAGAACTAACAGAATTTTGGTGTTTGAATCTCTTAATACCTGGAATTTTGTAAGTTTTAAGTGGCAAAACTTTAGTTTGCAAAATTTTAGTTATTCTTAAAAAGCAAGTATCTATGCTAGATTAAGGATGTGATGTTGAGTTTAGTCATATCAAGAAAACTGAAGGTAAGGAATTTATTTAAAGAATTATATAAGAAAAATAATTTTGCAGGGCTTAAAACTAGATAAATCTGAAGGTGCAGCTGTAAAAAAAGCTGCAGATAATAAACCCCAGATTATTATCTGATTTCTGAGAGTTGAACCCCATAAATTCAAAGGGAGATCATTCTCAAGCAGAGGAGTTTTTGAGTATAGTTGTATTCTTTTATTGCCCTTTTTAAAAAGAATGTTCAACTTAAAAAAAAAAAGAAGTTTTTTTAAAGTTATTTTCCCATTCTCCTCCTTAGAATCATATTTTGGGGACAAAAGTTCATGTGTAGAAAATGCCAGCATGTTGAACCTCACAAGTTCTTCTGCACGAGGCCTGAATAGTACATGTATAGGAAAGCCACCCCTTTCTTCTAGTAAATCTGTTTGCAGAAGCCATACTCCACTTACGGGGTATTCAGGTAAGATTAACAATTCTTGAAGGAAATAGTCTTACTGAAATTTCTAGCATTACTGTATTAAACACACTCCAATGTGATACAGGAGGATATTGAAATAAATTCAAAACACAAAACAGTGTGTTTGATACTGCAGAGTATGCCCGCAACTGAGAAATGCACACATAAGGGAAACTGCTTTAGTTGCTGAGTAGATGTTTTGATACTGCAACCTCTTACCACTTTGCATTCACATTAAATTATCAATATAGTTAAATTTCAGACTTTTTTTTTAAATTGTCCAGAATTTAATTGTTCTTGTGGATGTTGAAGAGTTCAGTTCACGTGTGGTGAACTGAAGAGCCCTAATTTTATATACATTCTTAATCACTGATTCTTTTATGCTTGTAATGTGTTGTACATAAATATCATTATGTAGTATTCAAGATTATTAATCCAAATTTAAGCATTTAATGCTGGCATCTTCAAAGGTATAGAACATTAGCTCTTCAGAACGTTTACACAGTCACTCGTGTATATATTTTGAAGTGCTTCTTAGGGGTTACTGATGCTTTGTGCCATGTTGTGTGTTATTTAGCAGTAATTCTGTGGAGGAATTAGGTTATATAAAATCTGTTGTTTTTTTTTTTTTTAAAATTGGCTCTTGCTACTGAATTGCATTATGGTTTTGAGAAATGTACATAACATGAAGTTTGTAATTTCTTACAGCTTTTGTAATCCACAGTTTTCTTTGTGACTGCTCCAGGAATTAGGGAATCAGGCTATGATGTTTAAACACACAGGGTATTTTTTTCTAGGTTTTGTGCAACTTGACAATGAAGAAAATCACACATCTTGAGTTTCTTTTGATTTTATGTGTTTGTGTGTATGCCTATATATTGGTTTATGCTTGCTGTGTTTTTTGTGACATCCTTTGATCAGTCTTTCATTGTTCTGATTTGAAGACAGCATATTCAGAGTATCACATTCTGAAGAACACCGGTGAACTGAAAAAAAAAACACCCAACAAAACTTACAAATACAAGTTGTGTAATTACCACAGCTGATTTAAAAAAATTATCTGCACTTTTTAGTTGCTTTTAAAATAAAAGTTAGTACTTCAATCAGCTGAATGATTATGGGACAGAGGTTGTTCTGAGTAGGAGAATTTAAATAACAATTATGTTTTCGGCATGCCTCAGGTGAAACTTTATGTAAGTGCAGTTGCTGACATCTTGTGGCCTACAGAGTATAGCCAGAATAAAACGAGGGTCCAGATTCAGTTGTGTGCGGCATCAAAGATTTCTCTGAGGTGTTAGTTAGCGCGGCCTTAGAATCTTAAGTTGTAAAATAAACTTTGATCTCATCCTTCCAGATTCCTGGTAGGATTAGGTTTGGTTCTTTAGGTATAAATTGAGTTTACTCAGAATGAAATGGTAGGTTTGCTGTATTACATCTTGGCAGGATTGTTCTGTTTTGAGAATGTTCATTATGTTGCTTTTGGAGAGTGAATTTGGTGAAGAGATATGGAAGTTAATGGTGGCAAAGAATGTAAATGCTGTGAAGTGTAGGTAAAGTTTAGTGTTTCTGATTAGTAAACATGACTGTGCTATAAAAATCCAGTGCTGTTTAGATGTTTCTGAAAGTATGAATGGGGCATGTCTTGTATATGCTCTGTAAATTACACATTTACTATTTGACTTGCAGAGTCTTTGGTCACACATTCCCAAATAAAATATCATTGGTAGCTTCTCTAGTATAATTTGGAACATGTAGAACACCCTTTTGCAAATATGAAACAGAACCAAGCTGAGATATTAAAAGAAGCACTATATACTTTCTCTTTTGTTGTTGTTGTTTTGTTTTTGGTTTTTTTTTGACTTCCAGAGTTTAAAGGAAGTTCAGTACAACAAATCAAAATGCACATCACCCCATTAGTCAAATGTCATATTTAGGAAGTATTGTAACTTATCACTTAAGAGTGGTATTTCTTCAACACTGGAGCATGATTTGGTGGTGAGGGACTCTGTTGGTTAAGACATTCTTTTTCACAGGCCTGTGATGGCAGGCACCCAGAAGGAAGTTGGGGAGAATTGGGAGGGTCAGCTCATTTTGTCCAATATATTATCTCCCCAGTTCTGATCGCAGATGATACCTCATCTCTATGACTATCCTTCCTGGGCCACAGTTTAGGTTTTAGACACCAAAACAGTAGTAATTGTAATTTTCATGCTTCATCTTTGTAAAAGCTGTCTCGGAGAGATAGCTATATGCCCCGCAGTAGTCTGGAGAAATAGGCTGCTCGTGGCTTGGACAGGCATGCTTTTTGCAGAGAAAAAATACTGTCTGGATGGCTGGGCCCAAAGAGCTGTGGTGAATGGAATTAAATCCAGTTGGTGACCAGTAACCAGTGGTGTTCATCAAAGTTTAGTACTGGACTAGTTCTCTTTAAATATATTTATCAATGATCCAGGCCAGGGGATAGACTCCCCTCTCAGTAAGTGTGCAGACCACATTAAGGCAGGAGTGTTGATCTGTGTGAGTGCAGGAAGGCCCCGCAGAGGGGTCTGGACAGGCTGGGTCAGTGGGCCAAAGCCTGTGGCATGAGATTGAACAAAGTGAAATACTGGGTGTTGCATTTGGGTCGTAACAACCCCAAGCTGTGCTACAGACATGGGGCAGAGTGGCTGGAGAGCTACCGGCAGAGAAGGCCCTGAGTGTGTTGGCTGACAGCTGGCTGAGCATGAGCCATCAGCATGCCCGGGTGGCCAAGAAGGCCAGTGGCATCCCCTCACTCCGGGATAGACTTTGAGATGCTGGAGCGTGTCCAGAGAAGGGTGACAAAGCTGGTGAAGAGTCTAGAGAACAGATTGTATGAAGTGTGGCTGAGGGAAGTGGGTTTGTATGGCCTGGAAAAAGAGGAGGCTGAGGGGAGACCTTTTCACTCTAAAACTACCAGAAGGCAGGGTGTAGTGAGGTGGGTGTTGTTCTCCTCTCCCAAATAACAAGTGATAGGACAAAAGAAATCAGCCTCAGGTTGTGCCAGGGGAGGCTTAGATTGGATATTGAGAAAAAAATTCTTCACGTAAACGGTGACAATCATTGGAATATGCTGCCCAGGGAGGTGGTTGAGTCACCATCCCTGGAGGGATTTAAAAAGACATGTAGATGTGCTGCTGAGGGACATGAGTTAGTGGTGGATTTGGCAGTGCTCTGTTAACGGTTGGACTTGATGATCTTAATCCTCTATTCTTACCTGAACCATTTTATGACTCTGTATTTGAAGGAGATGAGTTCGTGATGATATTTGGGAAAATTTAAACCAAACCAATTTTTTTTCTCCACTAGAAATGTATACTTACATGCTAACAATAAGAAGGAGATTGTATATTGCAAAATATTTAAGATACTAAAAATGTTTTTAAAAAAACATACCAGAATAGAAACATAAAATTATTAGGTCTCAAGAGTGCTGTAGATATATATATATATATAATTTAGAAGAGTTTAATAAGTTTTCATAGAATCATAGAAGCATTTCCAAGATGTCCATGCTTGGAAATGTGTGCCTTGTCTGTATGGTATGGCAAGTAAGGAGCTTAACAACTGGGATTTTTATTTTTTTAACAATGGTAAATTGAAAAGGCTTTCCATGGATATGAGAATGTAAACACATACTTCACTGAGAACTCAGGATGATTCTGTGCATGTAAAGAGGTGGCCTGTAATTGACTACATGCAACTATTTTACAGTTACATCCTCATCTGCAGTTTCTGCTCATTCTGTTGCATCCGTTATTGTGGCTGTAGTAGAAGGAAGAGGCCTTGCCAGAGGTGAAGTAGGAATGGCCAGTATTGACTTAAAAAATCCTGAAGTGATATTATCGCAGTTTGCAGATAATACAACTTATGCCAAGGTATTGTTGCATACTTAATTACTGTATCCCTTACAGGCTAATTATTGTGACTTTGTTTCTTCTTTGAAAAGCTTATGAATAATATGGAATCGAATATTTAGTTTGTAGAAGTTGTTTCTCAAAAGTGAAGTTAACAAGTCCTTGTGTAATGTAAATTACACAAATGTAACATAAATGTACATAAATGTAAATTACACAAATTGTAAATGTGCAATGCTGGAAGGACTTCTGTTTACTGTGCCTCAGATTTTAGATAAAGAGGAAGGAATATTTTGCAAAAGAAAAAAACCTTACTACAAGAAACAGTCTGTTTTGAACTGTGCAAGAGTGAGATGCCTTGTTTTGAAGAGTGTTGGGCAATACATAGTGGTAGAACTTGCAAATTTTTTCGTTAGGCTGAACAACACTGGAGGGCAGAACTGCATACATGCATGTGGGATGGGTAGGGTAACGGCAGATCTGGCTTTCTATGGCTGCATAAATACTCCTCAGTTAGAAATGAAATTCTCTCACTTAAAGCCAACTGTGCTGTCCACCAGCACTGCATACTATACAGTAATTTGGAGAATAATCGGGCTGGTTTATGTATCATCAGCATTAATGAAACATTTAGTGGTCTTGTGCAGTTCTGCACACTAGAAAATAATGTGGCTTGTGTCATCTTTCATAATACTCAAACAAATTCTAAATTTAATTAGAACAAATATGACAAAATAGAGATGACAAAATCTAAAGAGATGTCAAATCTATTTACTAAAGTATATGTTGTATAATGTAATTGTTTTGATTGTTAGTGCTTTTAAAGTTTATCATTGTCTTGACACACATAAGTACATACTAAACCTGACAGCTGTAGAAATCCTTCTGTAACGCACAGTAATGAAACTCGACAGGATGTGCACCTTGAGAACCTGAGTGCATGAGACAATGTAGAGACAATGGTGTGACAGTTGAAATAACAACTTAAAGGTTTGAAAATGAAAAATTGATTTGCTTATACATAGAAAAGGAAGTCCCATGTCTTGAAAAGGATAAAATGGCTCGATTTCTGCAAGGAAACGTTCAGATTATTTTCATGGAAATTGTTTACTAATTCTAATGGTTTCATAAAGGTTACAGTTACTTTTAAGAGTAAAAGGTTCTCTTTTTTAGGAAGCGGTAACGGTGTTTATGGTCTGGAGTCTCCTTTGTTCTGCTGCGTCAGAGTTAACTGTATTATTATCCCATTAAATTATTTTTTTTCAAACTGGAAAGTATTTTAGAATTTACTGATATAATTACTTAAGCCTTTCATATTTTATTCTTTAATTCCAATAACATGACTTTCTTCTGTTACTTAGTATGACATTGAGAAGTTTATATCTTCTATAACCATCCAGTCAAAAAAAAAAAAAAAATCCTGAGGTATACAACTACATTTTTTTGCAAAGGCACTACATGGCCTAGTTTATATCCTAATTTCGTAACACTTTCAACATTACTGTCTATCTGCTGATCAGCTGTTACTACCTGTTTATTGCTAGTGATTGATATCAAGCTTTTTGTATTTTTTTTAGTGTTCTGTAAAGTAATTCAGTAAAGTTTTCTTGTATTCTCTTAGGTTCTTCAAGGTTTGCCTCAACTGTGATACCTCTAAAAAAACTTTTAATGATTATCAGATATGATGGGCAGCAGCTCCTCCTACCCCCAAGAGCCCTTACATGATTTATTTGTGTATATTTTTGTACTTGTTCACCTTTCCACTTACTGGTTACCGGTCCCTTCTTTTGCATCTTCTAAGCCCTTAAAATACAGTTTTTCCCTTGAGAATTTGTGGATGATTATATAAATGAATATGAATACATAATGATGTTTGTCCTTTTCTGTGGAGAACATTAACTGCATCTCAGGTGAAAACAGGACAATTAAACAAATAGAGAAGTGTATAAAGTACTCTGAGTCCCTACAGCACGTGTGTATTGCATAATGAAAGCAAAGGTGGTTTGTGTAAATGTGTGAATGCGTGTGTTTTGAGCCATAGGGAAAAGGGTATGACTTAGATAAATCTCATAAGAGGAAGTTAGGATAAAGTCTAAACCAAGTTGCAGTCAAAGGATAAATTAATCTTCAGACCTGTTGCATTTCTTCATCTTCCAGACAACATTATTTTTTTCAGCTGCAAGCCCAGAAAGCTGCTATCTGCTGAAAACAAGTCCTCCCATCACAGCCATGGAATATAACTTTGTATATTTAATCTCTTGCTTTGATGACAGCCCTGTTTCTGTGTTTAAATAACATGGGATGGTTGTTTTGTTTTTTCTTCATTAATGTATATTTATAGATACAGATAAATTTAATTAGAGGTTAGGAAATTTGGTCTTTATTTGCAAGACTGGAACTCTTATTTTCATGTATAAGGATTCTGCAGTTATTGCTGGTTCATTATCATGTAAAAATATTTCAGATTATATAGGGATTTTTATTGAACTATCTTGATGGTTTTTTTTCCCCAGGTTATTACTAAACTCAGGATTTTAACACCACTAGAAATAATAATGTCAAACACTGCTTGTGATGCAGCAAACACAACAAAATTGTTCAGTTTGATAACGGAACATTTCAAGGTAAGCTGTAATGTCATTTCCTATTTTAGAGTTCTTGCTGATCACTTCTATATGATTGCTGATTTGAGAAATTTCCACAACTGCTAAAAATTTAAATGTAGTTAGATTCTGTGTCTTTTATGATTTTGAGGCCTAAATTTACCATGGTAAAGAGCAATCTAAATACAGCTCCAGCACTGCTAGTGCTAGTCCTGATGATTACAGAGGTAACTATATTTTACAGATTAAAGCTGAAAGCTTTGAATTTGAGGCATTGAAGTAATTTGAACAATACTGAACCTTGGAAAGAATCAGTGGTGAAAAAAATAAATTGTTTTCCTGTGATCCTTTAAAGCTCTCAACCTGAGAGATGTTAGATGGGGCTAATGCTTTGCAGAATAGGAAGAGCAGCACTGGCAGGGTAGAGGGTGAGATGAACTAGTATATGTAATTTACGAGTATTGGAGCCTCAGAACATTAAAATTACTGTATTAGTACTGCCTGAATTGCTTCCATGGCTACACTGACGATGGTTTTAATGAGTTCTTTTGTTCTTCCTCACCTAGACGAAAACTAGCCTAGAAAACATCTAGAGAAACTAGCTGTTCATGAATTAGATGGGTACACTCTACACTGGGTTAAAAACTGGCTGGATGGACAGGCCCAGAGAGTTGGTGTGAATGGAGTTAAATCCAACTGGTGGCAGGTCACAAGAGGTGTCCCTTGGGGCTCAGTGCTGGGGCTGGTCTTGTTTAAGATCTTCATTGATGATCTCGACAAGGGGATCAAGTGCACCCTCAGTAAGTTTGCGGACACCGAATTGCATAGAAGTGTGGATCTGCTGGAAGGCAGGAAGACCCTGCAGAGGGACCTGGCCAGGCTGGATCGATGGGCAGAGGCCAAACTTCTGGAGTTCAACAAGGCCAAATGCCAAGTGCTGCACTTTGGTAGCATTAACCCCAGGCAGAGCTATAGGCATGGGGCAGAGTGGCTGGACAGCTTCCTGGAGGAGAAGGACCTGGGGGTGTTAGTTAGTAGCTGTCTGAACACGAGTCAACTGAGTGCCCAGGTGGCCAAGAAGGCNCATAGAAGTGTGGATCTGCTGGAAGGCAGGAAGACCCTGCAGAGGGACCTGGCCAGGCTGGATCGATGGGCAGAGGCCAAACTTCTGGAGTTCAACAAGGCCAAATGCCAAGTGCTGCACTTTGGTAGCATTAACCCCAGGCAGAGCTATAGGCATGGGGCAGAGTGGCTGGACAGCTTCCTGGAGGAGAAGGACCTGGGGGTGTTAGTTGATAGCTGTCTGAACACGAGTCAACTGAGTGCCCAGGTGGCCAAGAAGGCAAAGGGCATCCTGGCCTGTATCAAGAATAGTGTGGCCAGCAGGAATAGGGAAGCGATTCTCCCATTATATTTGGCTCCGGTGAGGCGGCACCTCAAGTGCTAGCTGCAGTTTTGGGCTCCTCGCTGCAAGAAGGATGTTGAGATGCTGGAGCATGTCCAGAGGAGGGTAGTGGAGTTGGGGAAGGGTCTGGAGCACAAGTCCTATGAGGAGTGGCTGAGGGAGCTAGGGCTTTTTAGTCTGGAGAAAAGGAGGCTGAGGGGAGACACAAGTTCTCCATAAGTACCTATAAGAAGAGTGGAGAGAGGTGTGGGTAAGACTCTTCTCTCAGGTAACAATCGGTAGGACAAGAGGAAATGGTCATAAACTGCCCCAGGGGCGACTGAGGTTGGACATCAGAAGAATTTCCCCCCTGAAAGGGTTGTCAGGCAGTGGAACAGGCTGCCCAGGGCAGTGGTGGAGTCCCCATCCCCGGAGGGATCTAAAAGGTGAATAAATGAGGTGCTGAAGGACATGGTCTAGAGGGGTTAGGCTGAGGTTGGACTCGGTGATCTTACAGGTCTCTCTTCCGACCTAAGTGATTCTGTGATTCTGTGACACTTCTCTTTGTTTTGCATAAATCACTTGCACATTGTGCATGTTCAGTTACATTGACCTGCATATCTTTATTCCCTGTTTATGATTGCGAACTTAATAATGATCCCTCGGGCTTAAACCTTGTCAATGGAAAACTAGAGTGTGAATGTGAGCATTGATGCTAGCATGAAAATAACTCTTCCTGAAAAAAACATTGATTTTAACCAAATCTGTGTAAGATCCAAAATCTGCAGTAGTTCTGGCTCTTAAGAGGAAAAGCAATACCCAAGAAAAAGCTTATCTTAATTTGCTCAAAACAGCAGTGTGAGCTTTTTCATATATACCTACTGCCTGAGAGAATGAGACACAAGTAGCAGTAGTGTGGCTAGCATGTGGTAATCGGCTAGAATGAATACTTCTGTAGAGATGGATTGCTGAATCAGTTGATAGATTTTCATGGAAACATGTACCACTAGAAAAATGGAGAAGAGTGCCTGATGAAATGTTATCTGTAAGTTTTTAAACTATTTGCTTTTCCACCTGTCTTCACAGAATGTGACTTTTACAACTGTTCAAAGGAAATACTTCAATGAAACAAAGGGTTTGGAATACATAGAACAGTTGTGTGCATCTGAATTCAGCACCATTTTCATGGAGGTTCAGTCAAAGTATGTTTAAATAAGGAAAAAGCATAGCGTGTCCAGATAAGTTGCAAAAGTTAGAAAAGCACAACAGAGATGTTATTTTATCCCTCCCCCCTGCCCCCCCAGTGTTTTTCATATATCTAGAAACTTAGGATGCAGCTGAATGGCTGTGATTGCCCTTCCAGCCTCAGTGAATGATTTCCTTGTACCAGTAATTTTAAGTACTGATACTTAGTGACCCAGGCCTTCATTTCAAGTCACTAGTAACTACTGAAATATGTATATTCACAATATATTCACAATACCACCTGTATCGTGTGGGGTGTCAAGTGTAAAGACTTAAACATTCATGAATATTTGATTTACATGCATGTATTTGCACTGTACATGGGCTGATGCATACTTGAAGCACACTGCTTTTTCAGTGCTGTCGATCCCAGTAGTTGTCAAGCAGAAGTGTGAATGTGATTTCTGTTCCACACCACTTGGTTTTATGGTCTTTGAAGAGCACAATTCAATATTAATTAAAGATTGTTTCTTTCCAAGGTACTACTGTCTTGCAGCTGTTGCAGCTTTGCTGAAATATGTTGAATTTATTCAAAATTCAGTTTATGCTCCTAAATCACTCAAGGTGCGTTTCCAGGGGAGTGAGAAAACAGCGATGATAGATTCAACCTCTGCACAAAACCTTGAACTCGTAGTCAATAACAGAGATTCTCGGTAAGGATATTTAAGTTTACAAATTATACTTGTATAAAATTTTATTTCACCAAGTTTCCTTGAAGTTTGTGTGAAAGAGCTGACCATTATATTTATTTCTGTATGACAGAACCTGCATACTATTCATAGAGAAACGCATTGCAGTTCAGCACAGGAAATCCTAGGCGCGAATTGCAGGAAGGGATGATACATAGTTATCTTTCTGTTTATTTGTATATTGTAATCAAACAGTCTTGGTCCCAGTGCCGACCCCTGAGGATCTTCATGTGTATTTTGTTTTCAAAGGAATGATCACACACTTTTTGGTGTCCTAAATTACACTAGAACTCCAGGTGGAAGTCGAAGACTTAGATCCAATATCCTGGAACCACTAATTGATGCTGAAACAATTAACACAAGACTGGATTGTGTTCAGGAATTACTCCAGGATGAGGAGCTCTTTTTTGGCCTTCAGGCAGGTAATACTTTAGTTTGTAATACATGTTATTATAATCTATGAAAGTATGCAGTGTGGTTCAATATCTTTGAAAAGTAATTTTTATCGTTTGTCAGGTGACATGTAGTGGGCACTTTTAAAAGTAATTTCATTATGATAGTGATATTTTTCCCAAGTATTCTGCTGAGAAAAGTTAATTTCTGTGGTAAAGCAGTTGGAAGTCAGCGAGCTGATAGCTGTTTTTAAGAATCTGAGTTTGTCTCTTTATCTCTGTGGCTAGATACACACTATGCTGTAAGTATACAAGTATGCATAATGTATACATTAAAACAAAAAAAAGGTATCACTGATTTTGTACTTGTTTAGTATGCATATTTTTTACTGTTGCTTCATAAAACACAATGGTCCAGACAAATGTAAAAAAAAAAAAGTACAATGCCAGAGTTTTTCTGCCTCAAATTGGATGATTTAATCTGTAATCCAATCTAACAAAAATAATATCGCTGAATTGGTGTATGTCCACCTGGACAATAATCACTACATACTTAGGCGTGGTACAGATAATTATGACAAAATAGTTTAGATAGCAGCTATTTTAACCCTTTTTTTTCTGATGAATAATTTGTGAAGTTGGAATGAAATAAGAGGATTAGCATAAGTATCACTAAGTAATTATGTGCATTTAAAAAATACATTTTATTACAGCTTGGCTTCAGTTTCTGATATGTTTACTTTTATTTTACAGTTATCTCAAAATTCCTGGATATAGAACAACTACTTTCAGTTTTGGTACAAATTCCGAAGCAGGATACAGTATGTTTTGAAATGCAACTTAAATGATCAGTCACCTAGCTATAACATGAAATTTTAAAATGTCATAGCTGTAAATATGCGTGATACAGTAAGAAAAAACCTACACTTTAAAAGACGTGGAATAATGTTATTGTAGATTGAGAGTGGATCCTGATTCTCATAGGAGAATGTTAGAAAAAATTTGATTTGCTTCAATATCACGTTATTTTAGTTCATGCAAATTGATTTCCAAAAATGTTCACTTTTTCATCTCCCCTCATCTTTATTCTTCACAAGTGTACACCCTATTTGACAGTACTAGAATGAGAAGAAGAAATTTTCATCACATCAGCATCAAAAGGAAACAGTGTACAACAGTTTATAACTCTCTTATTTTTGAGGTTAATACAGTATTTTATAGCCTGAAGAAAGTTAAGCATCTTTCTTACGAGAAATTAAGTAATTTCTTTGGATATGTGTAATATAAATCAATATAAATTAGTCTTTATGGCCTGAAAATATATTTTAAGAGGGTTCTTAAGAAGCACTCTGACTTTGCTCGTCTACACTTGCAATAGCAGGTGCTCATCTGAAAATCACACAGTTTAAGTCACTAGAATTGAGAGAGGTGTGTGCACGTGAGCATCCTCTCATCCTAAGGAGGACCATCAACTAACGGTCTGAGATGTGTTATTTGAAAAACCACATCATCTATTACCTATGAAATCAGCACATATAGAATCATGTAATGGTTTGGGTTGGAAGGCACCTTAAAGGTCATCTAGTTCCAGCCCCCCTGCCATGGACTGGGACACAGAATGTCAGGACTTGAAAGGGACCTTGAAAGACCATCCAGTCCAACCCCCTGCCTGAGCAGGATCATCTAGAGTAGATCACAGAGGAACGTGTCCAGATTGGNTCAGTCTCCTCTTCAAGCTGAAGAGACCCATCTCCCTCAGTCTGTCCTCAGAAGGAAGATGTTCCACTCCACCATCTTGCTGGCCCTGCGCTGGCTCTCTCAAGGAGTTCTATGTCCTTCTGGAACCGAGGGGCCCAGAACTGGACACAATACTCCAGGTGGGGTCTCACCAGGGCAGAGCTGTGGGGGAGAAGGACCTCTCTTGACCTACTGGCCTCCCCCCTTCTAATACACCCCAGGATGCCATTGACCTTCCTGGCCACGAGGGCACATTGCTGGCTCATGGTCACCCTGCTGTCCCCCAGGACCTCCAGGTCCCTCTCACCTGCACTGCTCTCCAACAGGCCAGTCCCCAACCCATCCTGGTCCCTTTGCCCAATGAAGTTCCAGGTGTGTGGCAGACTGATGCCTTCTATTACAGAAGATACTGGTATTTCAAGATTAAATTAATTTCCCTGAAATACAAAAATTAAACTAGGGTAGATCCACTGGTGTAGCACTTAAATACAAAGGACTGAAGTCTGTAGCACAAAAACAAAGAGGCTTCTCTGAATTGTCATGCTGTAAATGACAGAGTGACTGTGGGCAAACTAACTGGAGATGCAGTAAAGGGTAGGCTTGCATTTTAGTCATTAATGAACCACAAAGAACTAACATTATAGAGAAGAGTTATCCCCTGTGATTGTATTAATTTTTTTCCCTTTGACCCTGAAGCACAGCATGTACAAAGAGCTACCTTTAACTCCAGTTCAATAAAGTTCCAATAAGAACTATTTTAGCGAAGGTACATTCCATTACAAAACAAACATGTGACTGTCCATGTTCTTCTACTGGCCAAGCACATCACGAGAATATTTTTTCACAGATCATTATTCTTCTCTTCATACATTTAGCATTATTTAGTCCTGTCTTTTACAGAAAACACCTTCATGTAGGAAGTAAGCTAAGGCAAGAGATGCCCTCTAACACAAGAGTAAAGAGTTCATGTAAATTAACAAGAAAAGATATCACATGGGGTAGTACTCCTATGTTTATGTTGGAAACTTACACTTGATTTTTTTCAAAACCAAACAGTATGTTTGTGTTTCTTAAAATCCTCTCAAACACTGCATATGTACTATAGTACACAAGCAATGCAGAAAAATTCTTTATCATAAATGTTAATGGGGCATGAAAAACAAGTTAGAATGTGTATGTGGGGAAAACATTTTGAAGAGCAAAATTTTGAAACGTTTATTGGATTTTCTTTTTTGTTATATGGGCTGATGTTTCAGGATATAAATATATCTAGGAAAGATAAGTCAGACAAGTAGGTTCTTTTGTGTTTAACAGCATTTATGTAAAGGGCTATGCTTCGTAAGCTTCTGAATTATGATGCATAACATACTTGCTTTGAAAGAGTCAACAAGCTATGTGAAGCTTGTACAGAGTTATGTATGTGTAGG
Organism: Heliornis fulica; assembly: GCA_013399135.1. Classification (NCBI taxonomy): domain Eukaryota; kingdom Metazoa; phylum Chordata; class Aves; order Gruiformes; family Heliornithidae; genus Heliornis; species Heliornis fulica. The sequence goes on from VXBZ01011887.1 coordinate 213,620, forward strand.
ACATTAAAAGAAGCTTTTCCGACGGGCTAGCAGAATGTTCTCAAAGTCAGTCATCAGTGCAGACATGAAAATATTAGCTACTGATGGGCAAACTATCACAGTAGGCAATGTAAAATTTAGGTAAATGTTTTTACTGCATGTTTTTATACATGAAGTTGTCAATGTGGGCTTATGAAGTATTCTAGCAATTTTAATTAAAAGCATAAACTTGTTGTATAGTTATATATAGTATATATATAGATAACAGTATAAGATATGGTAGTTCTTAACTACTTCAAACAGGCAGATGTACAAACACCTCCAATATTTGTAAAATGCTTTAACAGGTTAATACTGCTGAATCAAAAATAACCAATTTAATCTACCTGAAGCATACTCTAGAACTTGTGGAGCCTCTAAAAGTAAGTTGTCTCTGTAAATTTTTTTTTTTTCCTAATGAAGTATTGACCTTTTTGTCCTTATTTTTATACAGTATAGCTTATTACATTTCATATAAGTCTGAACGTACTGATAAGGATAGTTGAATAAAAAAAATAAAAATCTTGCAGAACACAGTACTGCCAACATAGTCATTTAACTCTTAAGCCAATTGAAAATATGCATTTGAATCTAATATTCTTTAAGAGTTGGATTCTTACTCTTACTGGAGTCATTTATTTTGTCACAAACTTTTAAGTGGAACTCTTGCTCAGATTCTGTAAGCTGCTTATGCAACTGCTAATAAGCTTTGGTGATTCTAAGAACTTTCAGTCTTTTAGAAAGGCTACAAGAAGGGAGTGTTCACGTCCATGTTTTTAATCTTCAACAGGCTGCTTTGAGAAGCTGTAACACACCACTATTAAAAGCTTATTACAATTCTCTTGAAGATCCAAGGTATTTTTCTGATACTTTAGCTAGCATGATAGGAACTCATCTTTCTGAAAAATATCCGTAAGATATAGGTGTTGCATCTTTGCTTATTTGTTGATTCTTTTGCCTTAAAAGTTATTTTAATTGTCAGGAATTCTAATTTTCAACTAACAAATACAGGGGAAAAAATGCAAAATGGTAAGTTAGTTAAGATTCTGCAATTGCTGGTGAACTCCATTACAAATAAATCTGAAAAGAAACAAGGTGTGGTTTACTAGAGCCCCCATAATAGTACAAAAGTAAACTGTTGCCTGTATATTTGATAAATAATTTATATCTCTTGAAGATTTTAATTATATCTTTGGTCAGATGAGGGTATAGTCTTCATTCTGAGTAGGAAAACAGATGGGAAATCTAGTGTTTGGGTTTTAACAGTGGATAATTTGCTTGTTATTTATAATACTTTTATTTATAGTTTTGGGACGCTATTGCAAATAAAAGTTGTAAGATATGTACTTAGAGATACAACTGATATTGCAGATTTGAAATTATACTTGAAAAGATTGCAACAGTAATTAACGATGATACAAGGTACACAAAAGGATGTCTGAGTATGAGAACCCAGAAATGCTACGCTGTTAAACCTAACATCAATGAATTCCTTGACATAGCTCGTCGAACATACACAGAAATTGTTGATGACATAGCAGGTATCTCTAAACCAAGATTTATTTTTTTTTCATTTCAGAGTACATTACGTATGCACCTGGCATACAGAAACCATGCAATTGTATGTATTATAAATATGTATAATTATAAATAATTATAAATATGTATAATTATACATATATGGACCATTCTGTGATAATGTTCTCATATGTAAAAAGTTTGTAGTATTAGTATAAACTGATTGTCATTGATAAGTAACTGAAGTACTTTTGTGATAAATATTGACTTTCTTTTTGTAGATAAAAAGCTTTATTTTAATGAAGTTGAATAATTATATTATGATTTCTGTATTTAAAACTATAACATAGAAATCTTTTGGTTTAG
>VXBZ01011887.1:215526-227430 GCA_013399135.1 Heliornis fulica
TCTTTTGGTTTAGCTTCTTTATTTAAAATATCTGAGTCCTTTGTATTTTAAGAAGTCTTGATCTTGGGCTACTTTTTGGTCAAGCTACTAAGTGTTGGAAAATACAGACAAAAAGAATCTTAGTACAGTGTCTGTTCCTGCGCTTTAGTAATTTTCCTGTTTATCATTAACTCAAAATACAAGAAAAAATATTCTGGAATTAATTCCCCCCCCCTTTTTTTTTTTAGTATAAAGTGTTGATTTCTAGCTAAAGGATTTTATTCTTAGTTCACTATATAACCTAAAACTTTAAAGAACTTCAGAAACTTTAGCATCTGTCATATGCTGTGAGCCTCCTAATTCCTTCTAGTCTTACATTCTACATAGCACACAGTGAGAAGTACAGACACTACTGTGTTTTACTTCCTGAACTTACAAGATTTGGTAGCTACTAGGATTCCAGAATGTATGAACACATGTCTTCCTCTTGGCTGTTTTTGCTATAGCCCACGTGCTTGCAGAAGGAATTCTTCTCTCTTTTACTCTTTACTGGGTTAAACTCTTAACTCAAGTGACTCCAAGACTGAAATATTGACACTGTCTACCTGGACTTGAGTTAGGCCTTCAATAACAGTCCTCCACAACATTCTCGTTGCTAAATTAGAGAGATGGATTTGATGGATGAACTAAAGAATGAGAGAAAGATATGAGATGGATAAGGATTCGGTGGGATTGCTGGATCTGAAGAGTTACGGTGGCGTAGTGGCTTAGTGTCCCAAGTGGAAGTCAGTAATAAGTGGTGTCCTTAAAGGGTCTGTACTAGGACCAATACTATTTAATATCTTCATCAGTGTCATAGACAGTGGAATTGAGTGTACCCTCAGCAAGTTTGGAGAGAATATTGGAAAGGATGCCATCCAGAGACACTGTAGGAGGCTTAGGGAGTGGCCCTGTGGGAACCTCTTGAAGTCCAGCAAGGCCAAGTACGATTGCCCCTATGTCAGGGCAATCCCCAGCATCCCCCTGCCATAGGCTGGGGATGAATGGATAGCAGAGAGGGTCTTGGTGATATATCTTGTCCTTTATGTGAAGGGCTACAACAGAAGCTTCTGTAGGCACATCAGTGATGAAAGGCCATGGGAAGCGTATGCTTTCTCCAAAAGGAGGCAGGATACCTGGTTACCTGAGATATGGAGAAGGCTGAGGTACCTCACCGGCAAGCACTCTAGCCGTACCACTCAAGTCGCAGAAGGCAAGGGCAGACATTGGGAGACTGAAAAACTGACCGCTGTAGGAGAGTCGTAGTACTGTAGAAGGGTTGATCATGACCTAAAGATCATCTGGTTCCAAAATCCCTGCTATCACAGAGTTGGGCTTGTTCAGCCTCGAGAAGAAAAGGCTCCAAGGAGACCTTATGGCAGCCTTCCTGTGCCTGAAGGGGGCCTAGAAGAGAGCTGGAGGTGGCCTGTTTACAAAGGCATCTAGTGTTAGGACAGTGGATAATGGTTTTAAACTGAAAGAGGGTAGACTTAGATAAGATATGAGGAAGAAATTTGTAAAATTAATTCTTTACCTTACTCCCCAGAGACACTTCTAAGGTCTTTTGTCATTTACATGCCTGGCACATTCAACACCTAGAAATCATGTTAACATGTTTCTTTCAAACATGTTTGTGTGTGTATGGACGTCAATGTATGTAATTTGGGTCAAATCTTTGTTTGTGTTATGTAGGTATGATAGCACAACTTGGACAAAAGTACAACCTACCAATGAAAACAGGTTTCAGCTCTGCTCGTGGATTTTTTATCCAGATGAATGTTGATTCTTCAACATTACTCAATGGCCAGCTTCCTTCAGAATTTACAAAGGTATCTGTGCTAGATATGCTTTTGCATATGTTTGCATATATAATTTATGTAAAAGTTATTACATTAACGTAGTACATTACATTAATGATTGCACAATACAGTACTTTAAACAACAATTTAAGTAAGATATTTTTAAGTAAATGAAGGTATAATTGGCAAGTTTTTAAAACTGCCCTCTTTCTACTTAATACAGTGAGAAATGGTACAGTTAAATGCAGTTGTGTGTAAATATAAAGTTGTGTATCTTGCTGATAATTGCATCCTTTTATACAGATTTTTCATCAAAATTTACCTAGGAAAAATGAGATAAAGCATTTTTTCCTCTGTTTCCTCCCCACAATTGTTTCCAGTTTCTTTTTTTAGAAATAACATTGTTTCTGATAATATGGCATGTTCTTATTGTTGGTTTGAATTCCCCGTAGATCACTAAAATGAAAAACACATATAGCTTCACTTCAGCAGATTTAATAAAAATGAATGAAAGATGTCAGGAGTCTCTGAGAGAAATATATCACATGACCTACTTGTAAGACCATTTAAAAATATTTACATTTACTAACTAGGTTTATTTTGTTCAACTAACAGCTAATTGCGTAATTTTCTTAAAGCTATCTTTCTGTTAAGTTATGGCTAATGACAGAAATAATCCAAAGCAGCACCTGAGACAAAAAAACCCACAAAGTGCAGACATTAAATGTGCACTACAGATACATAGATATTTATTAACAAGAGTAGCCATCATATTTATTCGTTTTTAACGGGTAAGTTATCTACACAAGATGACATAATGTCATCTCATGTAGATGTAGTTTTGTAATGAAGAATCATTACTTTTAATTGGTTCCTTGCAATTATAGGGTACTATCTTATTCCTGTATTTTGCCCTTGCTGCATGTGGTGTTTGTTGCTCCACCATCTATATCAGAAGACTTAGTAAGCGTAATGCTGCCTGACAATTTTATAGAAGTCTTTTTAGAAACCACGTGGGCTTTTTTATTTACATGAAGGCCTAAGGGAATTAGAGTCACGTTTGACACATTAATAAAACTTACCTGATTCCATTGGTTAGAATGAACTAAGGTTCATTCTCTTGTGAATCTTTCTTATGACCTGTTTGAGATGTGTGCCTTGTCTCTGATAGCAAAATTTGATCTGAGTTGATAGTGCAAGATCTTAATTTGCTTCAAAGAAATTTATACATTTGCTTGCATCTGTCAGAGATGATTGCATTTTATGAGTAACCTCCCATCGTAATACATGCAGCATGAACTGTATTAACTTGCTTTATTTCTGAAAGTTTTATGAAGTGCAACAACTAAATTGGTGTCTTATTTCAGAATAGTGTGTAAACTACTGAATGAAATCTATGAACACATTCATTGTCTATACAAGCTGTCTGACATTGTGTCAATGCTGGATATGCTGCTTTCATTTGCCCACGCCTGCACTCTTTCCGATTATGGTAAGTTTCTTCTTGATTCCATCACGGGCCAGATAAAGACAGTCCTGCTGGAGAATATCCAGGCTGTTTTGTATGGCTCTCCAATTGCTAAACCCAGGTAACTTATTTTTTCTGGGCCTCAGTAAGCTTTAGGTGAGTATCTCTGGTCTGTCCTTGCCACTTTAGTGCAGTTGTTCTTTCTGGTTGCGTTCGTTGAAATTACATTCTGCCGTTTAGCTGCTGTAAGCCCTTCACAGCCAGTCTTTTTTAGAGAACCCCTTTAAGCATTTTCTACTCAACAGCACAAAGTTTGTGAACATTCTGAGTTTACACTTCTGTTCTGAAAGGGCACAGGATAATATAAGCAGATCAACATTACATATATACTGTGAAACAAAATATGTGGCTGCTTTTGTTTATCTGCTTCAATTTCTGTAGCACTTCCATGCATTTTTGGAAGTAGAGTCTCCTACAGTATGCAAGGAACCCAGGATCGCAGGCTTAGTTGCTTGTCTTGTTTCCCTAGCTCAGTTCTGCAAAATACAAATGAGCACACTGTCTTCAATTAAAGCTGACACGAGATACTTATCTACAGTATAATATGGTGTAGATACTAATTTAGATCTGGAAACCAATTTAAGAGGTGCATGCCAGGATGACAGAACCAGGCTCTTCTCAGTGATGGCCAGTGATAGGACAAGGGGCAGTGGGTCCAAGCTGGAGAAGAGGAGGTTCCATGCAAACATAAGGAAAAGCTTTTCCTCTGTGAGGGTGACAGAGCCCTGGTACAGGTTGCCCAGAGTGGTTGTGGAGTCTCCTTCTCTGGAGGCATTAAAAACCCAACCGGACATGTTCCTGTGTAACCTAATCTAGGTGATCCTGCTCTGGCAGGATCTAGTTCATCTAGTTCACCCCTCCCCCCCTCCCGGGGGGAGGGGTGAACTAGATGATCTTTTGAGGTCTTTTCCATCTCCTGACATTCTGTGATTGCAGTCATAGCATGTGAATTGATACGTAACTGAACGGTAACTGGCAGACTTGAGGCATCACAGCCGTCTCTCATCAAATGAGTCAGAGCACAAGTTTTCTCCTGCAGTAATAAGACCAAAGTCACTTAGCTTCTCCCAAAAAAATATACCTGCACTTTGTACAACCAGGCATGAATGCATCCACCAAAAGAAATGGACTGTTTTCTTTAGCTTTCAGCCCCTTTGACACTTGACTCACTTAAATTATTAGATGACTAAAGCTTACACCAGGTAATTCCCCAGTGTTTAAACCTGAAGACTGCTGTATTTTAACAGACCTCCAAATTTAACAGCACTTCCTTGTTAGCCTGGGTTACTACCATTGAGGTAGACAGGCCTACAGAGGAGGCATACATAATATGTTCAGAAAAGAAGTGTATTCTGATTAAATATGTGCAGATAGTCCCAGTATCAAAGGGATCTGTGCAGGCATAATATATATGCAAACAATCGATATGATGAGGTACAACAAAAATGTTACCTGTGATCACATAATAAGCTAGTATATTTAGTAGTAACAGTTTATGACCCCTGCACTTTATAATCTCATAGCAATATAAAAATAAATTATTAAAAATACATTAGCTATAAAGCTGGCTTTCAGGTTTTCTGATTTGTTTTTAAAGTTTTGCTCTTTGTATTTGTCTTTATTGCTGGAGTCCAGCCCTACACACTACAGAACAGAAACACAGGGCATTAATTTCGCACTGAAGTGTTAGTTATGAGATTCTTTTCATGGAAATAAATCACAGAGACTCACATGACAATCGGAATCTGTGCCTGAAAGTGAACGTTAATTCTTTCCAAGTGCTACATGTTAGTCTTGCTCACTGCATGAAACTAAAAATTGGGAATTGGTACCACAGAGTTTTACTTCTGCCAGAATGACTTTATTTCAAAACACAGTACTTTAATAACCTAAAGGTTTCTATACAAACTATGACATTTTTTTAAATCTTTTTTCTCATTTAGTTCGTCCAGAATTTACGGATACTTTAGCGATAAAACAGGGCTGGCATCCCATTCTTGAAAAGATAGCCGTGGAGAAACCTGTGTCTAACAACACGTATCTTTCAGAGGGTAGCAATTTTGTCATTCTTACAGGACCAAATATGAGTGGAAAATCAACATACCTAAAACAGATTGCTCTCTGTCAAATTATGGCACAGATTGGTGAGTAAGAGTGTACCGTATTAATAACCTTCTGCAGCATGTTTATTGTTTTCTAGTTAAAAATATTTATGAAGTCGAATGATTTTTGGCTTCTGGAGTGACATTCTATCTAAACCAGGTAGTATTTGCAGAGGCCGCTGCAAGGTTTTGGGTCTGCCACTGAAAACTCAAGAAGCCCTGTGTGTATATTTGGAAGTCTTCCCAGCCTGCCTTCAGGAGAAGCACACTTCTGTGCTTCAATTCAGTGGAGCACCTTAACCCAGGCTGATGCATTGTGCTAGACTGATAGTGAGTGTCATTGCAGTATGCCTGTTGGGCTACAGGTGTGTGTGTTAGTCATTCAGAAGGAACTCATGAATTTGAGCATACCTTAGTTATATAGAGAAACATGCTTGCAGCTAAGTAGAATTAATATAATTAATAGATAATCAACTACTTCAAATAATAGTAGGAGTAAGTACCTAGAATGATAGAAGCAAACCAAGTATTTGTAAAGTCTTAATGGAATCATGCGATTTTACCCTAAATGTAAGGCTTGTTGCACAGGAGAAAGATCTTAATAGATTGACCCTAACTCTACTAGAATGAAACTACATAGCACAGGAGAATAAAATTTGTCCACCATGTATTTGTGGGTCCAGTCCCCAACAACTGCCAAGTTCTTCGGTTACTTTCAAAAACATGAATATAATACGAACAAAGTAGACTGTAAAGTCTTTTGGCAGGGTTCCTCCTCTATTATAACCAGCAAAGCCTGATAAAGGCAGTATAATCTTGGGCAAAATCTGATGAAGGCAATATAGTTTTTTTGCAAACTAATATAATATGATTCCTGGTGATTAGTAACTCAGTGGCTACAGAGATGCAAATTAATCCAAGCATAAATTTTCACTTTTGCATCCCTTTAGAGTGCCACACAGCTTGGGAATATGATTTCTTACGTTTTTGCTGATAAGCTTCTTTAATTATGGTATCTGTATAATAATTTTCCTTACAAAGTAATAGAAGAACACAATCTTATGAAGCCATAGAATAAGGTGCATTCTCTACAGTGCATAAGAACAAGTTTAAAACGGGTGTTTTTCCTCCACTGACATATTCAAGAAACCTGGTAGTTATCACACTGATATGCAAAAACAAATAATTTACTTGTTTTGTAGGTTCTTATGTCCCAGCAGAGTACTGTTCTGTTCGAATTGCAGAGCAAATTTTTACCAGAATAGGTATGGATGATGATATAGAAACAAATTCATCAACATTCATGAAGGAAATGAAAGAGGTATTAAACGTAGCTGATCGAGGGTCCAAGGTCCATTTTTACTGTTAAGCAAACATGAATTGTACTGGTGTATTTCCAGTGAAAGGGTGTACTTTGAAAAGTAGTCAAAAATTCAGCTTTCATGTCTTAAGTCAATGTGATACATGACAGAAAACCAGGCATATCTGAAATAAAAAGATACTCCAACATGAAAAAAGCATGTAGTTTTGTTGTTTTTGAGATGATAAATGATTATTGGTAGGAGCCTAAGCCCTTTCAATTCCCTTTCCCAAACTGTTATGGTTTTGGAGGAAAATTATGTGTTACAGGGAAAAGAGTGCTGTACTGTGAGTCTTTGCTTGATTACAGTTGATATCTGCAAATAGGTAACACGTGTAGATCTGACAAGATCTTTTAAAATTTCTTCATTAACTTTCATCTGAGTAACACAAAATATTCCAAGTAGCTACAGTATTCCTGTTAAGGTTTTTTAAAAATGCATTTATAGGAATGATAACACATTAAATATTTTTTTTAGATAACATACATCATACAAAATGCTAATGACAAATCACTTATCATAATTGATGAACTTGGCAGAGGTACCAGTGCTGAAGAAGGTATTGGCATTTGTTACGCAGTCTGTGAATATCTGTTGAATTTAAAGGTAATTATGTTTTGGAAAAAAAAATTAAACCCCACAATTATTTTGTCATACTGGTAGTAAATATAGCAATTTTTGATAATTTAACTTCAGTTTTATAGCATTTTCTTGCCTAAGTATGGTATTACTCATAACTGGTGAACAGTAAGAAATACGGTGACAGAGAAAAAAAGTGACATAAACTGTGCTTCTGTGCACTGGTGGTTCTGATTTAACCCCAGTTAAATACTACACAACTGCTCGCTTGCTGCCCTACAGCAGCAATGGGTGGGGGAGAAAACTGGATGGATGAAAGTGCAAGAACTTTCTGGTGATCTTTACTTTATTCATCTTCTCTGGAGCGTCTGCTCTTCTATTACTGCATCACATCACGTGGGATATCCCTTTGGTCAGCTGTCCAGGTTGTATCACCTCCAAGCTTCACGTGAGAAGCAGAAAAGGCCTTGATGCTGTGCACATGCTGCGTGGCAGTAGCTAAAACCTGTGTGTCTTAACAATGCTGTCTTGATCACAAATCCCAAACTTAGCACCACACAAGCTACTATTAAAAAAATTAACTCTCACAGTCAAAACCAATTTACTGGTCACCATCTCTTTCCAACTGTGTGAGCAAGCTTCCATTTGTGGCTAGAAAGAGAATAACTCAGTCTTATTAGTTTTGCTTAATACAGCTTTATATACTTGAATGTTAAAGATGAGCCTCTTTACCCAACTGTTATCTTTCCAAAGGACGGTGGAAGTTCCACAGAACTTACAAATTAGTCATAGAGGTTAGAAAAGTGGAAGGTGGTGTTAGATGGTTTGGAAGCTTCACTTCTGGTACTGCTTATGTGATCAACCTTAAGTTGTCAGCTTTTTGAAGTGTGTAGGTGTTCCGTTTCTCATCAGAGTTTGTGCAGATTACTTCTGTGGTTTGGTTTGGTTTGGTTTGGTTTGGTTTGGTTTGGTTTGGTTTGGTTTGGTTTGGTTTGGTTTGAAAAGCTCAGGTATTTTCTGTAGTTTGTACTTTAGGTAAAACATTCCTTAATAGTATTAAGGCAACCATTTGACAGTCATTTAAGTTAACCTTAGTCAAATTTTGTAAGAATCATGGATTTCCTTCTGCTTCTGATACTCCTTTTCTTGCATTGCAAAATGTTCAGAAAAGATATCCTTGCCAATGGTAGAATCTTTTGCCCCAAAAATTTAATTTGCTCTGGTAATTTAAAGACAACTTTTCAACATTTTGCAGGAAAACCTGGACCTCTGAGAGATAATAATGTAATTTATTCCAGAATAATTTCCAAAACAATTTTTTCATTATTGTTTCCTTATTTAGGCATTTACATTGTTTGCTACACATTTCCTGGAACTGTGTCATATGGACGCTTTATATCCCAATGTGGAAAACTGTAATTTTGAAGTGCAACATATGAGAAGTAGTGCTGGAAATAAGGAGAAAATTGCTTACACTTACATGCTCTCTAAAGGATATACAGAAGAAAAGAACTATGGTAATGGCTTCCACTATGACTTTTAACTTAGTAAAGACTATGTAAGATGCTATTTCAGTTGTTAGGCACCTAATCAGTATTTCTCTGCTGACAGAGTTCTGCTGAGTTTATGTATTTCTCGTAAAGTAACAACTAAAGATCTGTAATATGTTCCAAATGCTTCTGTATACTTATTAAGTAAGCAAGTAGTGCGATAGTAGTTTGGGGCAATGCAAAGAACTTATATGAAATTCTATAGTGCAAAAGGCCTTTTAGTAATGTTGGTAGCTACTTAATTCACCTTTGTTTGAATGAGATGAGCCACTGTGAGCACACAGCACGTGAATCATTTTCTATGGAAGCAAGTGAAAGTTGTGGAGAGACTTAAGCTGTGAACACTGAGGTTTGTGTTACATAAAACTGACTTATGTGTCTGCCATAAGTAATGATATATCAGTTAAATAGCAGTTTCACCCTTCTTGAGTAGCAAAAAGGAATGTGGTTTCTTCCAAAAAAACAGCATAAATTTTACTGTGTATCAGCCTGAGGCTGTTTTGACAGGTTGCACTAAAGCATCAGTGTTCTGAGCAAAGTGAATTTACTTGTCTTTTAAATTAAGAATAAATCATACTGAAGACTGTACAGATAATGGATTACAGATAATAAAGAAATGAGTGACAGTAAGGCATAACTATATGTTTTAAAGAGTTCCAAGAAATGCGTATGTTTTCAAATGTTTGATTCTGAAGTTGGATCCTTGATCTAGTTGATGTTTAATCAGTAGGAAATCAGCTACACACGACTTTTTCAAGATAGTGGAAACTGAACACTACATCTAGTCAAGGTTCAATTAACTGGATTTCAAACATCTCTATCACAATTTCTGAGTAATTTTTTATTACCTTTGGCAGTACCAGATCAATTTCTGATGCTACACGACTAACTCAGAGACATCAAATATTTAGATAGTATTCTCAGAGAACAGGAGACCTTTAGTAACTTAGTGTTGGTGTCTTGCTTTTACCTCTTGCAAAGTTACATTCTAAGAAAAAGTGCGTGGTCTCTCCTTGCCCCTCTTTTATTTCTAACTGCAGTTTTAAAGCACCTGATGAAGCACAGAATATCCTCAGGACAAGCAGGGCCATGGGGAAAAGAAAAAGCTACCAAAAAATCATGTTGGCGACAAAAAAAATATTTTGCATCTCCTTTTTTTTTTTTTTTTTTTTTTTACCCTGAGTAGAAGTTGGAACATGACATCCATATCCACTGGATACCTGGATTTAATAGAGGGCACATTTAGCACAATCTCAGTATATTCTAGCATGAGAAATCAAAAACCTGTTCAGAGAAAACTGTAAAAAACTTTTTTTTTTTCCCATAATGTGTCTCATCCTGCCTAGTTACAGTACTGCCAGCAGTAACTCCACGTGAATGTGTATCTCTGTAGATATTTTATAATTCTCAAAAATGTACTGTTTATTAAAAAAAAGACACAAAGAGAAAATGTGTATCAGAATTCTTTTAATAAAAATGAAAACTTTCACTCTTCCAAAATTAGGTTAAGTTGGTTCTGATAGGCATACTGTGGAAGATAGGGAGAAAGAGCAAAAATCCTGATTTGTGTTTTATATGCTTAGGAATAAAGGCTGCAGAAGTTTCTTCCCTGCCATCATCCATAATTTTGGATGCAAAGGAAATCACAAATCATATTGCGAAACAAATTTCGGTATGTAATTGTAAATTATAATACTGTAATTCACAGCTTTTTATAAAACTCAAATATATTTTCGGTTTCTGAAAGGATATAGGAAAAGCACTGCCTATGGTATTGTGAAAATACATGCAAGTTTTTATTTCTGGAACCAGTTATAAAAGATGATATTGCAAGTCACTGTTAGGTTAGTATTTTAATAGTAGAACATTAATGATTTCATATTTTAATGTGTATGTATGTTTTTAAACACAGCACAGGCGGAGAAACACTCCTGAGATGGTGGCAGAGAGAGCTGTATACCATTTAGCAATGAGATTGGTTCAGACTGCCAGGAATTCTCGACTGGATCCAGACAGTTTGCGTATATATTTGAAAGGCTTGAAAAGGAAGTATGAAGCCAGCTGCTCTGTGCCAAAACAAAGTGATGAGCAAAATTAACGTGCGTTATAGGCTGGTGCACAGATTTCGATGACTGCAAGTTGATTACGTTTGTTCCCCGTAGTATTAGAAAACTTCACTTTTCACATAATTTTAAATTCTTAATCCTTAGTCTGAATTATACTCGCTGCTGGAAGACCATACCCTTCATGGCTTTTTCCTTCCAAAGATTACCCAAAATAGCAGCATTTGCTTTGTATGTGGAACATGGTTCTTTTTGATAATTACCTATATCCTAATACCTTGCATCATTTTAGAGACAAAAAAGTTCTACTGTATTTAGTCTTTTCCATGTGGTATATCTGATAATATGGCTCTTACATCTGACACTAAAGATCTCGCCTAACAAAAAGCAGTTGTTGAAACAGATGGTCTGTATTTCTTGCATAGGCAAGCTCTACTTAAACATGCATCCCTAAGTCCTGTTACCCCTTACTCGAGGAGGGTTCTAGATGTCTAAATCATTATGCTTAATCCAACATAATGTAGGAAGTTTCCAGACCTTGTCAGCCAGAGCTTTTTGTAACCTAATAACAGCACATTATGCCAGTATTGACACTGTTGAACATTTTTTGTTAGGCAAGTAACAGGAAATTAATAAAATTTAAATATCCTTATTCCTTGATTTTTTTTCAATAAGACTTGAGTGACTGCAGCGATGTATTCCAGCTTGAATGAATTTCTTTCCTCACTTCCTTCTAACGAACTTTGACCAAGAGTTCTTACATATTTATTTTTTATAAATGTGTATGTGTGAAAGTTATTATATAGATATAAAATGCATAATACACACAGTTTTATATCTAATCTATAACTATATAGTTATAAATTTTATTTATAATGTATTATCCTAGTTTCAGCTAGGATAG
>VXBZ01011891.1:0-66477 GCA_013399135.1 Heliornis fulica
CAGGAAGGACATAGAACTCCGTGTAAGAGTACAGCCAGACTCTTCTCGGTGTTGGTCAGTGATAGGACAAGGGGAAATGGGTCCCAGATGGAGCATAGGAAGTTCCATGGGAATGTAAGGAAAAACTTTTTCACTGTGAGGGTAATGGAGCACTGGAACAGGCTGCCCAGAGAGGTTGTGGAGGCTCCTTCTCTGGAGACATTCAAGACCAATCTGGACACGTTCCTGTGTGATTTAATCCAGGTGATCCTGCTCAGGCAGGGGGGGTGGACTGGATGATTTTTCGAGGTCCCCTCCAACTCCTGATGTTCTGTGATTGTGTGAATTCTGTGAGGGCCTCCTCTCCCCCTTCACTGACCTCGGTGTCTACAAAGTTTCTTATATTTTCTCTCTACTTTCTCCAGTGGCAAAAATACATCTGTTAGCATTTTTCTCTCCTAAAATCTGATTCCCAGAGGTTCTGTGACTGGTGCTGATTAGCCCAGTCTGTCAGTAAGAGGGTTTGGGAGTTTGGCCTTGGGAGCCCAGCTGGGATTTACTTTGTTGGACCTTTAAGAAACTTTCTAGCCACTTCGCCACATTGCAAACCCACCACGGTTACACACATCATGCTTCCTCATGTTTTTTTTTAAGCTAACTTAAATAAAAGCAGGAAAAGGGACATTTTGGAAATAGAGCCCAGTATTTAAGACTGATGTGAAATATTTTAATAAAATGGAATATTTGGTGTTGGATGCTTTCAGTGAATGGCATTGGAGCATATTCTCTTTGCGAAGTGGCAGGACATGCCAAAATGTAGCTGCTGGTACATATTTGAATAATGATCTGTGTGGTTGCTGTTGTGGCTATATGGTCAGTGCTTTAGGGTAAATGGGTGTAAATATAACTTGTTTTTCTCTATCATTTCTGAATTTCAACATGAATATTTAAGTTTTCCATTGTCCCCTTTGAAGAACAGAAACAATGAGAATGTTGCAGTGTGAAAGTCCATGAGGCACTCTCTTAGTGCTGAACAAATCTGCATAGTGCTTTTGAATGTCTCTCATGGTTATTGGAAAGACATTCTTAAGTTTCTTTGCTGAAGTGATATTGTTGTGTTAAGTAAGCGTCTTCTGTATCTGTGTTCTTGTCTGTTACTGGCTCTACCTACTTGGTGATACTGCACACAAGCCAGTATAATGCTATTCTGAGAGGCATAAAAGCATTGTAATCATGAGTAGGAACACATAAAATTCAGGCTGGCAGAAATTAAGTAACGAGTTATATACACAAAACACAGACAATCATGGAGCTTTTGTTGCATGCTTTTGATGTCCTTATTTTGATGTTTGTTGCAAGTTTATAATTTGTACGTTTTCCCACTAATATTAGAGGAAACTACTGAAAGAAGTTTGTAGTTAGCTCTGCTGTCTATTTGTGTAGTGTATTGTATAATGTGCAGCATGTTTTCTTTAAAAGGTGATATGGCAGAGACACCACTGCTTGTGTTTATATTAGTCAGGAATAGAATTAACATCTCCCTTTGAACTGAACTTGAGGCAAACTGCTTAGTTATTTTATGTGTAAAGTCTGCAAAAATTATGTTTCTTTACATTCAGAGGGAACCTGCTGTGTTTCGGTCTGTGCCAGTTGCCTTTGGTCCTATCGGTGGGCAGCACTGAGAAGAGCTTGGCTCCATCTTCTTTGCATTCTCCCATCAGGTTCCCCGTGAGCTTTCTGTTCTCCACACTGAACAATTCCAGATCTCTCAGCCTTTCCTCATATGGAAGAACTATCTGCCCTTTGCTGGACTCTTTCCAGTATGCCCATATCTCTCTTCTTCTGGTGAGTCCACAACTAGACCCAGAAGTGAGTAGAGGGGAAAGATCACCTCCCTTTATTTAATAGCAATACAAAGAACTTAAAAAATGGACTTGCGATTTCATCTTCCATCTCTCAGCATACGTGAATGCATACCATGAAGGCCCATGGACTTAAATATATCTTGTTTTCTAAGTTATTGCCTGACTTCACTTCTTTCTTGCTCAGTCCATTTTCCCTAGTTTCTGGGAACTGGAATTCAAGGCTGATCTTGCTAGTAAAGTCTGAGGTGGAGAAGGCATTCTGTACCTCAGCCTTTTGCAGTAGGAAAAGAAGCTCATGAGTTTCCTGGTTTGATATCAATGGGTATTCTGATTTTCATCTAAATATTTTAGATGGTTCACTTTTAATTCTTCTGCCCTTCTGCTCTTTTCCTTTTCTAAACTCAGGTGAACACAAGGAGTTAGTTAAAATTGTGTAATACTTAGAAAATTTACACACTTTTTTCAAAAATATTTGACATTGATTTCGTCTCTAACAGCTCTGAATAATGTACAGACAGCAGAACATACAGTTGCATAGTGTCAGAATAGGGTAGTAAAAGGCACAGGAGAAAGCAAGGAAAAGATATTTCTCACTATAAGGGGATTTTCCCCAGATAATCAGTCTAGCAAGCATTAGGTGCTGCTTTGTCTAGAAAAAAAAAGACACTTCTGGTAATTGGGTTGAGAGCATTGAGAGCAGTCCTGAGGAGAAAGACTTGGGGTTGCTGATTGGTGACAAGCTCAATATGAGCAGGCAATGTGAGTTAGCAGCTCACAAGGCCAACTGTGTCATGGCCTCCATCAAAAACAGAGTGGACAGCAGGTCAAGGGAGGTGATTCAACCCTTCTGCTCTGCTCTCATGAGACCCCACCTGGAGTACTGCATCCAGCTCTGGGGTCCCCAGTACAGGACAGACATGGAGCCGTTGGAGCAAGTCCAGAGGAAGGCCATGAAAATGATCCAAGGGCTGGAGCACCTCTCCTCTGAAGACAGGCTGCGAGAGTTTGCCTTGTTCAGTCTGGAGAAGAGAAGGCTCTGAGGAGCCCTAATTACAGCCTAGTAATGCTTGAAGGTGTCCTACAGGGAGGTAGGAGAGGGACTGTTCACCAGGTATTGTAGTGATAGGACAAGGGATAATGGCTTCAAGCTGAAAGAGGAAAGGTTTATATTAGATGTTAGGAAGAAATTCTTTACTCTGAGTATGGTGAGACCCTGGCAGGGGCTGTCCAGACAGGTTGTGGAAGCCCCATCCACAGAAGAGTTCAAGGCCAGGTTGAATGGAGCTTTGGGCAGCCTGGCCTAGTGAACGATGTTCCTGCTGTGGCAGGAGCTTTGGAACTAGATGATCTTTGAGGTCCCTTCCAACCCAAAGCATTCTGTGATTCTGTGATCACCCTTCCTGTTCAGAGCACTGTGCTGTACGTAGTGTGCAGCAGTCAACACCAGAAACCTTTGCCAGGTAATGGGTTAAAAACATAAACTAAAATCCAAGACAATATATATTAAAATGGCAGCCGTTCTTAGTATTTGTTTTAAGTTTATACTTCAATAATAGTGAACTGAAATAACTTGAGTCTTGGTACAGAGAGAGGAATAAACTTTGTAAGTTAAAGTGCTGTAACATAAATTTCCAAACATATTTTCAAAATCCTGGCCTTTGACTTGTCAGCTAGAGACAACTTAGAATATTTTAACACAGTGCTTTCTGAATGTTTTGCCTATTAAGATACTTACACCAAATTGTAAGTTTAAAAAAAAACAACCCACAACAACCAGAACTTGCTACCTAATGTACATGTTAAAAAAGAGACTTTGTCATGCCATCTTATTACCTAATACATGATATTTCTAATGGTTAATGGTTTGATTCTCAACTTTTTAGTACTTAATAAGGAAGAACAAATTAAAAAGATACTTTTTGATTTTGCTCTCCTTTAGTTCATTTCTGAAGACTAGATGAAAGCCGCTCTGGGGAGTTATTGAATGGTGAATTCTGTTGTACCGATGCCTAGGTGTGTCTAGTTCTGGGCCCCTCAGTTCAGGAATGACAGAGAATGCCTTGTAAGAGTGCAGCGCAGGGCCACAAAGACGATGGAGTGGAACACCTTCCTTATGAGGACAGGCTGAGGGAGCTGGGTCTCGTTAGCTTGGAGAAATTCTGTGTTTCAGTGAAACAAGCGCGTTTCTCTGGTAGACATAATTATTTTGGTGTGCAGATTTCTCAAATTACAGTAGGTTTCGACTTCTGATATTGCTTGCAGGCCAAAAGCACTGTGTTTATCCCTATCAGGATCTGTCACCTCTTAGGCCAAGGAAGGATACAGGAATGAAGTTATTGCTTACTTAAGGAGCTAAAGCCAGATTTGACTTGAACCTTGTATCTTCTGTTTGCTGAGGCCTCTTGAAACTGCTGATGCAATGTTTTCATCAGTTGGTGAAGATGTGGGGGTTCTTAGCTGACATCAGTTCATCACATAAGTTTGGCAAGATTACAGCTAATCAGCGATTGATCTTTTATCCCAGCAGACTATTTTTCTGAGCATACAGGAAATTCCTACCTGAGGCAGTCACAGAATTTCATTTGAATTAGCAAGTTCATCTGCCAGGAAACAAGGTGCTTTTGTGAACCCCAGGAATTAGGCATGGTTAAACCTTTCAATTTGGAATTAATTTAATTTTAATCAATGTCATGATATTAACTTAATTTTAATTGGGAACTAGTTTTGTTGTAGCTGTCTAAAGCAATTTAAGTGTGTGCTTATATTATTAATTTCAGAAATCAAAACAATTAGATGTAACCATAATCAAGCAGCTTTTGTAATTTCATGATTTTCAGACTTGATACAAGGTAGGCAAGATAGATCCTCTTGCTGTTGGAGCTCATTCTGGCACAGCTTGGACAATCTTTGGCCTAGGTAAATATTCTCTGAGGCAGATAGTATTTGTATGACTGTGACTTTAGATGTTCACAAAGCACCATATCTGCAGTAGAACTACCATGTGTCCCTATTAAAAAAATTTAACTCTTCTTACTGCTGGCTGGTTGTAAGCTACTGCACACATATATGTGAATCTGTGTCCATGCAGTATCTGCCATGGGATAGCTGGGCTTGGTATCATTTGAAAGTCCATGTCTGGGTCGAGGATTCTGAATTCAGCATTGAACAAGCAAGTGCTTCATTTTTTCCTTTAGTAATTATATTTAAGCTCCCGTCTTGGATTATTTTTTTCCTTCGGTTTGTTATCAGGAGGTGACTATGTAGGCATCCCTCAAATGAAAGTTACTTGTGTGCCCTGTTGGTTAAGTTTTCATTAGAATACATTTCTCATGTTCCCAGATCTACCTGCATCCTCTTCAGCCTCGCACTGAGTGGGAATTTTTAAGTCAGAAATAAAATCTTTAATTACCAAAATTCCCAAGTAAAATAAAATATTAATTTATTCTATCTGGGGCAAATTTCCACTAGCCCTCTTTACAGGATAATTTAGCTTCAGTTAGTTCAGGCAGATCTCTACATAAATCAGGAAATTCCTTGGGCTTGGTATTTTTGGCAAGTTATTTTTTAGCTATTATTCTTCTGTTCTTTTCTCTGATTTTAGATCTTTATCTTATTTAAAGTCATGTTGACCGGTGCAGTATAAAGAAAAATAAAAATAAATCTGTGTCCTCTGATCCATTCACATGCATGGTGTACATTTATGCCTAGGTTTTGTGTACACATATCTAAAACGTGCGCAATCTGTAAGATTTTCTCAAAAATAAGTAAATTTGGAAAAGGACAGCTTTTTGTAGTTTTTAAGCTGCTGCTTAAAATCTTAACTATAATAATAATACTGGAAAAGTAGTAGGTTTCCTTGAGTACTGTGAGTTATTACTGATGTAGTATTCAGTGTATAACGGCCACAAAATATCATTGCATTGATGTCAGTACTCTAGAACAGAATCTGGTTTTGACTTAGTGTCAACAAAACAACCTTATATAAATGTTGCCATAGTTCTATAATTTTGCAGATTTTTTTTAATCTTTTGTATAACAGCACCAATTAGTGGGCATAAAACTTGCATCCCAAGTAGGTGTGCTAAACGTCACTACATATTACTTTATTACATTAGCTAGCTTTTTGGATTCTTGTGATGAAATGCTTATGATAACACTTGCCTGCAATGACTTCTTTCCCATCAGATTCATCTTTTCATACAGCTGTGGGGCTGTTGT
The DNA here is from genome assembly GCA_013399135.1 of Heliornis fulica. Classification (NCBI taxonomy): domain Eukaryota; kingdom Metazoa; phylum Chordata; class Aves; order Gruiformes; family Heliornithidae; genus Heliornis; species Heliornis fulica. The sequence goes on from VXBZ01011891.1 coordinate 6,063, forward strand.
CATCTGCAATTTCCCAAGCCACAATTTCCTCATCAGTTTGTGGCTAAAACCCAAATCTTGATGACCCTTTTCCATCTAGCTCATTGTTGATCTTTCATCTTCTGCATTCTTTTAACCAGAAATCCTTTGCCAAAAACCTGACAAGATTGTGCTGGACGTCATCAACAGCAACATAAGGCTTGATTTCAGTGAGCAAAGATGAAACAGCTGTTTCATTGTCCAAATCAGCACTCAAGCACTCAATATTTGGTCATAATTTTTTCCAGCTCCGTCTGGCTATGATAGCCTTAATGTTTTTCCCTATATGAGTGGTGGTGTAACTTGTTATATTTTGCTGATCCATTTCTTCAGTGGTTCAGAAATAGATACCACTGCTTCAGACAGTGTTTCCATCCTACTGTCTATTGTACAGTCTTGTATTGTCTGTATTCATTCTTCAGAAAGTCTTGCTTCACTTTGGCAAGTCAGTGTTCCTGCAATGTAATGTCCAGAATTGCCAAATCATGGCTCAAGAGTTGCCGTCATGGGAAAGCTGTAGATAGCTTTGCCTTGCAAAAAGTTGTGTCAGATAAATTACTAAATTTTGAAAATAAGTGATGTAAAGCATCCATCAAAAGTCTGAAGAACTTCAGCCTCTCGGTACGCTTGTGTGAAGTGTTTCTGTGGTCTGAAGCTTGTCTTTTCAAAGCTGATGGGTTTTTTTGTATTTGTTATGGCTAGAGGACACTGAAGTGGCATGTTACTGTATTCCAGAATGACTTTTCAGTGTTTTTGGAGACAAAGCTGTTCAGAGGGAGGAGAGATGAGAGTTCTGTTTGTCATTGACATTAGTATTTTCCAATTAAATTTGCATACCACTGTATATATAAAGTTGATTGTTTTCACTGGAGTAGGATTAAATACTTGATTGCCTTTCTTATTTTAATTTACTTTTATAGTGGAAAATGGTGAAGGCGTTTGGAATTCATTCTTCTTCAATTAAATGATTTTTCTGTTTGTTTTGGGGTTTTGTATGTGTGCACGTGTTGCACGCTGCTTGATTCAGTGATCTGTTTTCTATTGGAGAAAATTTACAAGCACATTGTCCGCCTCACACGAATTTGTTTCCCACAGAGATTCCTAATGCAACGTGTGAGGTTTCTCATTACCCAGCTATATGGATTAAATTTTCACTCCAATACCAATGAAATTAAATTACACAAAAATTGATTAAGATGCATGTAATCCTAGTGTCTGATCTTTAGAAAAAGATTTTGTCATCTTTAAAGGATAACCCTCTGCAAAATCAATGGTAGATTAATTCTGCTTTTGTCAACTGGGATGCATCTACTGTTGATGTAGCAGCAAATGCTACAGCAAAATGTGAACAGCCAACTGTGCAGCGAAGTTGAGGATCCATTTTTTTAAATGATTGTGTCTTTTCTAGTTTATGTTAGTTAAAAAAAAAAAAAAAGAGAAAGCAATAAAGAAGCCATGAGACTGAATTAATTTGTGGACAGCTCTCCAGTTCCAGAACCTATGTGGATTAATACATATAACGTTTTAAATCCTAACATGAGGATGCAGTCCTTCAAACTCGATTTTAATGTCTTCAGTTTTATCATATTTTTGAGCAGTTTGTCAATTATTGATATACTTGAAAGGCGAACCAATTCAAAATCAGTAGTGGTCAGAACTAAGTTTTATATTTAAAATGTGAGGAACAAGCATGATGTATAAATAACAGTGCATCCCCTCATAGATGTTTAATGGAGGTTGTTAATTTTCTTTGCAAAACTTTTTGGATCTTCATATCTAGCTAAAATTTTCTGGTTTCCATTAAACGTTTTGATTATTATTTTGCTTTGGTGATTATCCAGATTTATTCATTTGCATTTTGATTGGTTAACAAGTGTAGTGTTTTAAAGTAATAAGTTGTATTTCACTTTTGTGATCATAGAGCTTTTCTTCAGACTAATGGGCAAAATGACACGTCTGAATATAGCATTTCATAATTTTTTTTCAAAATCTGTCTGCTCCAATCATTGTTTCAAGTTGTTTTCTGTGCATTTCAAATTGTTTAGTTAAGACATGCTGCTTGTGGTAGTGTCATAGTTCTGTATTAATGTCTTCTGGTTCACACGGCACTTTTTTTTATAGCAGACTGTAGGAACTGTTCCCCTTGGTGTGTCAGTAACTCGAAAAAAAGAGGATGAAGCATCAGTTGGAAGTGCACCTTTGGGAAGGCAGCAGTCAAATCAAGCCTCCGAGTATGCCAGCAGTCCAGTCAAAACAAAAACAGTAACAGGTATGGCCATTTAATGGAAACTAGCCATTTTGCCTTTCCAACCTTCCTCGATAACATACATCCACGATTGAACAGCAATCACCTGTGCAAACATGGTGGGGCAACTGTCAGTTTAAAAAAAAGTATTCTCCTGTAACTTCTAAAATTAGTAACAATCAAAGTAAACTTTTGAGATATATGGTTAATTTTTTCTCATTTTTATTTGTGTACTATCTTTGAGGCCCTGATAGTTTCATGGATAGTTTTGTAGAATTAGCTAAAGGAGATGCACTTTCAATAGAAAATCTGCCTATTTCAATAATATTTAATATTTTAGTCCATAATTTGATCAGACTTTACATGCTGTGATTAATCTCATTGTTTTCAGTCAGTCTGTTTACATTGCTTGAAGTTTGGTGTGTATGGAAAACGTGATTTTTACATAAAGTTAAAATTTACTGTTTTCAGAATCAGTCATTGAAAAAGCATTTGTTGGCATCTCTGTTTCTGGAGCTCAAGAAATTATTACCTTTAGGACTGTTTTCTGGCCTCTTAAGAGTTCTAAAGTTAAACTTTGTTATCACTAATCAAGATGATGTTGCTTTCTGGAATTTCTAGGCTATTTATTCATACAGTACTGTCTGCAAGTAGTAAAGTAGGAGGTCATCCAAAAAAGTGACTATCCAGCTGAGACTTTTAGTAATCCTTCTGAAATACTTTGAACCAAATTCTCCTTCCCTTTGCATTAATGTTTATTTCCAGATAATCATGAAGTACTTCAAGATGTTGTCTGCTGAAACTGAGATTGCAATCTTGTCTGTTAGTGGGTGGGTTAATTATTATTTGGGGATTACAAAGGGCTAAAATTAGAACATTTGTTTGCTGAATATTATGTGGATTGCCATGTTATCATTGCTCGTAAAATAAAATATTAATTTCAAAGACTTCTTCCTACTTATTTTATTAATAACCTTTATTTATCCTCTTTATCCATTTATCTTTATCCATTTATCCTCTTACTTTTACCTTTCATTTATGAATTTCATTTACTTTTTGCCTGTAATAAAATGACTGGACTAATTAGTCTCTTTAAAACTATATCATCTGTTCTGCTATATTGACATCACATATGAATTTTTCTTCTTCAGTTTAATTCTATGCATGCCTGTCAATGAAACAGAAAGGTGTAATTAATCACTGAATTACAATTTTGAATATTTGATGTTCAGAACCAGGTATTTGCATGACCAGATCCTAGATAGATTGTGTTAATACCAATTTGTGAGAGGATGATTGAGGATTGCAGAAGTAGCTTTGTACATGACAGTACTGACCCAGTCTGGTACCTTCACAGTTTGATAGTCAGTTTTATCTTTAGCCTTACTTATTCTTCACCTTGAGTATTATCTTTTCTGCAGTAATGATCCCATGGAGTACTCTACTAAAAATGTAGAAGAAAATGAAGAAATTGTTAAAAAAATCAGAAATTCCATGACTGTCAGTTTTGCTTTTGGTTTGGGTTTTGTAGACTCTGGAGATAAAATGTCAGGTTTAATAAAGGTTAAGTATTTGGGGTTTATGTGGGAAAATGAGGAACAAAAATAGAAATTTAATGCCAAAGAGAAAAATCCCTGTTATCCAATGAAATTATTTAAAAGGGGTGCTATCTTTCTGCTTCAATAGACCGCACAGATTTCCCTTAACTAAAGAAAGGAGAGTTATACCACACTTCAATGCCACACGGCTTGTTCTCAGTATAGCCTCCTGAAACTTTATGTGATGTCAGAAACTGTTCCCATAGAGGTGATTTTGTGCCCCGTTTGTCAGAATTGGCCTTGCACTGGAAGGATCAGGGTACAGTTACAGCGGATAGAAAAGTTTGGATTGATGGGAACGTGACAGGTGAGATCTTCTCAGAGAAATTTCAGTGGATCCTACTTTCACAGTTTGCTTACAGGTATATAATGTGATGGAATATGGTGAGTGAATGACTGAATTAATAAATCAGACATAGAGTGCCTGTGTTTTTTCTGCTTTCTAATTTTTTGGGGTTCCTAGCTCCTGCATTTTTTTCACTTCATTTCTTTTAATTTCACCCACTTTCTCCCCTAGTTATCTTTCATTGTTTGTCTTGCATTTCTAAACCAGGAATACCACACTGATTAGAGGTCTAGGACGTATAACGCCTTCTGTGCTAAAAAAACGTTCTAGGTCGAAGGGGTAACAATCTTTCGTAAGCCTTGGAAGTCTTACTACTCAGGGCTCTAGCTACAGACGCCTTGTCAGAAAACTGAGGTTCCTACATTGATAGCAAGTACATACGCATTCTTTGCAGATTGAAAGTGCATCTAATACGCAATAATAATCATCCTTAATAATCATCCTATTAAGGTGGTGATTTGAATTTATCCTTTTCAAGTCTAGCATGACCTCAGCAGTCACTCCCTTGAGAACTGCTAGAAACCAACCCTATGTATTAAATGAAAGCAGTTTGTACTCACAGCTGTAAAATGATTTAAAACATTGATCTTGAGTTCAGTTTATTAGTTAATGGCTGCTGAGAGCTTGCCAAAAATGAAGCATGGGAAAAGAGTAAACCTACTATTTATATGGTATCTGTCTGTGAAAATCCAAGGTTTCTGTTCTTAAGTCTCAAATTGTATTTATTTATAAATCTCCTTAACCACAGAGGTTTCAAAACCAGAATAAGATAATAGAATATATGGTTTAAATCTGTCTGATGTGGCTGTGAGCAAACAAGGTGATAAAGAATATTAAGAAAAAAAGTTGTAATATTTACCTCAGTTTCTTCATCCACTCGTTTCTCTGATTCTCAGCAATTCAGCAGTTCCCTGTAAGTTCAGTGAATAGTGATTTTCAAACCCATAGCTGTACATAGAAATATAGCTCGTCAGTGTTCTACTGTGACATCTAACATTTAGCAGTTCTTGGAAGTAACCATGATATCCCAGACCCAAATTTGATATCTCCTTCAAGCAAAGTGAGATCTCCACCTTTCCTTTCAAACATTTCCTAACATTTGATAGTGTAGATATAGTAACATAATAACATACTTATAAATTGGTCATTAGATACTTCCTACAAATGGAACCTCTTGTTTGTTATGGGAAGCGTTAGTAATTTGATTTTGAAAGCTTCACTCGAGTAATTCTTAAAATTCCTTGGAATTATGCACATGAGAGATTTCTGAGCCACTGTTAAGTACCTCTTCATATAAGTAAAGAAAATAAGCAGAATGAAGAGGTGTCTCTGTTTTATTCAGGCCAACTGATTCTGTGTTACTGTCTTGAAGTTTCATCTTAACAGACTGTCTATTGAGTACTTTGTGACAGAACCTGTACTTAGCAAGACTGGGTGCAATTACTGATTTATTTTTTCCTAAAGTACAACTAGAATGGCTGCTATAAATGAGCTGTTGGAATGCAAAAAGCTTGCAAATGTGAGGGAAGTCTGTCTGGTGCTAAATTAATGGATTATCTGAAATACTTGAATTAGTGGATCACTATTTCTGCTCAATGAACTGCATGATTATCATTTATTCATGCCTTCTATGCAGTGTATGACTGATTTATTTCAGGAAGATGAAAGAAATGAAATAGATGCTAAATAGGCAAAGTAAAATGCAGGAATTTAAACCTGACGCACATTAATGTAGGGTGCCTGAAAATATTAGAATTTTTATATTTTTATAAATGGGGTTTAGTTCTGTGATTATTTAAAAGGAAGGCCTTCAGGCACAAATGAGTTTGAGTAAATGGCTGGACAGTCATATGCCTTGAAAAAAAAATTGAAAATCAATTATTGTGAGTTTTTATAGCTAGTACAGTGTTTGAACCTTGGTTTATGATGGCATGATTTCTTCAGTTCAGTGTGTGGATTTCAAAAACATTATTAAGACAAAGCCAGTGTAGTATAACAAACATGCTTTCCGTATGGAGAAATTCAGAGCTGAGAGGGAAAGAATGGATGTTTATTTCTAGATTAGATTTAAAAGACTGAGGGACTTTCACTTAATTTTTAAAAAGCTAAAAAACTAGGCACAATTCCTTTTGCATTTACTAGAAAAGTTCTTGCAAATCCAAAGTTGGAAATGCTAACGTCATAGTATAAAATATATTTGGTATGGTAGGTGATACTAAGATAAGTTCCGCGATGGAGTTTGAATTTGAACACACAGATAACAGATTTTTATAATTACTAATATGGTATCTCAGTTTTTCCACTGAAAGACAGATTTGTATGAAAGTGTCAGTCCTTTTTTATTTTTATTCCCAGAACTAAATGGGTTTTTTTTTTTTGAACAAACCATTGCAGCAATCATTAAAAGTTTAGTGGGATTCCCTAGCTTTCCGCTAAAATTTTCCCTCCTCATAGTCTATACTTATGAAAAAAAAACAAATCTCATTTACGTGACTGTTCAAATAACTATCATCCAAGAATGGGGAATAACTTCTCTTGATACTGCAAAACTGTTAATATTTCTGAAACACTTCTGACGGATAATGATGGTGCAGAAAATACTAGTAATACATCTTTGAGCTTCACCTAATGGTTGCAGTGGGCCTGCTATTTAGATTAACTTTTTATTTTTCAATGTGACTGTGGGAAAAAGTAGTACATTAAGATAGCAAGTATTTTTAACAAGCTATTCCCCTGTGGTCTTGTGATTTCTTGTATATATCTCTAATGATTTAATACTAAATCATAAAATAAATCTGTTACATGGAAATGCATTCCATTTAGAACAGAACTGTAAATTTGGCCATCATGCACATACACATACACACAAAAGTATGAATTTTGTAACACCTTCGTATACCTCTCTAGAGAGACACGGGTGTTTAGTTCTGTTGTACTGCAGATGTGAAAATATGTAGGATTTATGAGAAAAATTGGAATGCAGACTTAAGCACAATCAAAATTTTATCTAAAAAGATTCACAAAATATTTACGTTTTGCAAAATATTATGCGTAGAAAGCACAACCTGCTGGTTTACAGAAAAGAGCAAGTAAGATTCAGGTAGGTGGTGGCATTTGGGTTGGTTTGGGCATTTTTTTTGTGGGTTTAATTGGTTAATTGGTTCTTCATATGTAAAATGAAACAAGTTTTTGTTTCATTTTACATATGAAGAAACCAATTAATTTTACATATGAAGAAACCAATTAATCTTTCACAAAAAATATCTGCAGGCTGTTTAGATTTTTTCGGAGTTGTTTGAAGTCTGAATTTTCTCCTCCACTGCATTTTAATCTCATTTCTAATCCCTTAGACCCCTTGATCAGTTCCTTAATGGCTTCATTTGTCACAAAAGCCTTTTGGTATTTTTGGTTTTATTTCTGATAAAAAGCCATATCTAGTGCATGAAGTTAAAAAATCCCAATGAGTTTGACACTATGGAGTCTACATCTAATTTCAGCAGAGGAATAATCTTTCCAGAAAGAGCCATGTCAATACCTGTACACTTTCTTTCTTCTTTCAAATACTATTAATGTTCTGTGTTTTGCTGTCATGGCCTCTTAGTAACTATGATTAGTTTACAATAGGCTTTTTCACAGCTTAACTCCATTCTGACATGTGAGAAGCTGTATGACAGGTGATGCAATGTGATGTGGGAAGGAAAGGTCGCCCAGCTTTCTGAGGTCATATGACAGATGCATTTTGTGTATGGTCATGCGATGGGATGCTGGAGAGACTGTCCTACTGTAGGCTGCTGCCTTGGTGTCTGCCTGCAAACCTTCAGCAGGAGCTCTCTGAGCGTTTTGGGGTTGCTGAAGGTACAGGTTTTCTCGCAGCAGGATAACCCTTTCCAACCAGAGAGCAGCTGCTGCCCTCTTAATGTGTGAGGTGTCTGAGGTTTAGAGTGGGCCAGGAGAAATGAGTCATTTTGTGCCAAAGGGATGAGGCTTGATCTCTGCTACATACAAATTAGGAGTAAGGTATGGTATTTTACCTCCTTTTGGTTCAGTCGTTAGCTGAGAGGAGGAACTGAAATCAGGAGGCCAGTGGTGGGTACAAATTATCAGTAGTCCTCAATGCAGTAATGGAAAATCTTTGAGCTGTGGGGGTTTTTTACTTAAATTTATTTGAGGAAATGTCCATTTGGCCCAAACTTTTACACTTAAAAAGTTATGATATGGATCAGATTTCTAAAGCAACCAGTTCCCAGTAAGCTAAAAAACACAAAGAGGGATGCATATGCCTATCCAAGAAAGACATCTCTATCCAGAATTTATACCTCTATGTCTTGCTTAGTGGCATCTCTTAGGAAGAGAGTACATTCATGATTAATTTTGCAGGATTCCCACGTGGAATTCCCTCTATACTTTAACCATAAATTGTTAAATGAATTATGAAGACTTCTGGTAGCTCAGTCCGGCTTCTGGAAGCTCAATCGTTATTGATATGATCAGGCCTTTTTAAAAAGTTTGTTCATTACCAGTGTGTGTTCTGAAAGTGATGGTGAGTGTGGCAGCCTCTCTGAGTGAGCGATAGTTGATTGAAATAGTCATGATGTATTTTTACAGAAATGCCAATTACATAATATGGTGCTAGAAGATGTGAGTAGAAACTTTTTATGTTCATGTGCACTGTTTTTCTTAAAAATTCAACTTGTACAAGCTATAGCAACATCTTCTCCCTTATTTTTCTTCTCATCAGTTTGTAAATGTTTCATACAAATCATATTTTCTATCTAGCTGTTGCTGACTGGCTCCTGGCTTCAACACAAGACTGATTACAGCGCCAGGAAATGTTCCTAGATTTTCAGTTCAGTAGTAGCAGAGTAGCATAATTATTTTAGGAGATTAACCTTCATACTGAGACAGATGGAGCTGATCCAGTCTATATGTCTACTATAGAGGACTAGCCAAACACACACAATAGCTACAACAGGCTACATCAGTCATCTGCTGATGGTCCTTGCCTGACAGGGAATTAAGACATTGTTCTGTCCCAGCATCTCTTAAGACTCTGGGACTCACCAGTGTATAAACAGAGGACTTTTTAGGAGTTACTTCTGTGCTTCTTTCTTCTTCCTATTATGAAACACTCTTACTACTTTATTTTCTGTTATTTTGGCTTGGATGGTTCCTGATCTGTTGAGTTTTGAGACTTTCTTTTTCTTAGAGTATGCCATATTACAGAGAAGCTGTTACCTGTTATGGATATTTCTGGAATTTGAAACAGGTTTGCTTTAGATCCCACTCACAAGGAATGCGCTTGTCAGTGGCATAGGATGTTGATATTCCCAGCTGACTGTGTGGTAGAATACAGTTTTGCACTGTATTTATCTGTTCATCCTGACCTAAAGCATTCTTGCCTGTGAAATTTCCAGTCTGACAATGATTTTGTATACCATTCTCACCCTTACCTACACTTGTACTCTGGAGTTCTGTCCTTTATTATTTTAATATTTCTTGATCCTCAAGCTGTTCTAAATTCTTACCTTGTAGGATATGTAGTGTAGGGCCTGACTACACAGAAAAGATGTTGTGAACTGAGTTAGGGTAAGAAGTTAAAGCAGAACAGCTATTCCTCACTGAATGTCTTTGTTTTAACTTAATCCATTCATAATGTGGATGGAATACTCATTGCATGCCATAAAGGTGTCCACATGAGAAAATACTAGGAAATAGCTACTCCATGCCACTTTTCCATGTGAATAACTTACAGAGCTGACAGAAAACAATCCTGAAATGTCATGTTTTTTAGATTCTCATGATCCAATTTTCTACTTTATCATTCTAATAGATCCATAATTGGACACAGAAATATCTGAGAGGACTAATTATCCTGCAGCCACAAAAATTATCTTTAACTCTTTTGATGACCTCTCTTTTGAATCCTTTGATTCTCCATCAGTTTAGTAAAGTTAATGCAGATGACTGAAAATACTGTTTGTTGAAGGATTTTTTTAAAGAATATTAATCAGCTCTGGGTTTATTTCAACCCTTGATGGGAAAAATGCCACAAATTAATTCCTCAAGTCGCATTAACACTGCACGCTCTTGGCAGAAATTCGCCTCTCAGATGTTTCATTTTTAATTCCTTGCATGTTTCCTTGCATGATCAATAATAGCTGAAGACTCAGTGACACACATCAAGGGACATATACCTTGGTCACCTGAGTTCAGTTGATAGCATAATTTTTTTTAAAGAATTTTTCCGTGGGTTTTGTGCCACAGATTTCTCCTAGTTCTATAATTGGGAGACATAAATTGTCATACTTGTGCTGATTTCAATTTAGTTTTAAATGAAGTCATGAAGACTTTATAATTTATTCCTGCAGTTTTATCAGCTCAAGAGCATGTTGGCCAAAACTAGAAATGTTAAAGAAGCTGAAAATGATTTGATGGGTATCCCAAAACAAGCAAGTAGGATATTCTGCAAGAGATGACAGGAGGAACTTACGTACCACTCGTACAGACTTTAATAAACGTGAAGTTACTATATGATGTCCTCACCAGTCCTCTCTTGAAGTTCTACTAAGCTCATATTCAACTAAATGCTTCTGTTATCTAAAATCTTCCCGTATTCCTGTTACTAAAAAACTAGCAATTTAAGAAACTTTCTCTTTTTAGTAGAAAACATTGAATTTTTCTGAACTATTTTATACTGTAGTACCTTCACGTTTGACAAAAGAAAATAATTGTTTCATTCTTAGGCCTCTTTTTTTAAAGCGTAGTCAAGTTTTTAAGTGAATTTTTTTAAAGAAAACAAATCAAAGGCTGTAATTTGATATGTGCTGTCTTTCATTTCTTACACTGAGTTTGGAAAACTAATGCCTTTTTAGATTACACTGGCAGCAGTATATGTGAAAACCTCTTGGATTGCAAATCCATCATCAAATAGGTTATCACACTTTGAAAACGGCCTTAATTTGTTTACATCAAGCATTCTTCATAATATTTTCTTAGTTTACGTTAAAAAAGTGTAAGCATTTAATTTCATTGTGTTTCTCACTGGGTTTAACTAATACAGTTGTATCTCCAAGTTGAAAACTAATAATAGACTTGCTATTATTCCATACATAATGAAATGCATAATGAGAGGAAATCTCTCATTAGAATTAAAAATAAGTAACCTTTTTTCCTTGCTGCCGTTAAGTATATTAGTTATGTATTCTTTATGTAATTGAGTTTGTTGTTTGCATTAGAATCTCGTCCTTTGTCGCTTCCTGTGAAAACCATGCTGAACTCATCTGAAAGCTGCAGAAGTCCTGAAGAAAGAATGAAAGAATTTATTGGAGTAGTGTGGAATGCAGTTAAGCGCCTTACACTTCAGGTAAGATGAAAAAGAAGTGAAAAAAAGCTATGTCTTTCCAAACTTTATGATACTTTTTATGCATCCGAGTGCTTTTTATTAGAGGGTTTTTAAAGGAGCTCCCAAGTTTTATTGTCTTATTTCAGTAGTTTCAAAGTCTTAGAGAATGAAAAATAAAATATAGATTTTTTGGTAACTGAAGCCAAGAACACTTTGGCTTTAGAATATTAGTTTTCAGAATACCTTATATATCTAAGGGGAAGAGCCTGAAAAAATATATATATGAAAAAAATTCTTGTCAAACCTTTCTGTATTATAAATATAGTTATGTATCCTTTTTTTTTTTTCCGTAGCTAGATTTGCAGAATACCTTTCTTATAAAATATTTGAGAAAAGCGTTTATGATAAATACTTTTTTAGGGTGCATGTTACAACATGAAGTTATCAAGAGATAGTTCAGCTGCTCACTTGCCACCTTTTCATAAAAAACAGGTAGATGACCACTAGATTAAATAAACCATTTCGTCCCAGACTGCTCTGGGTTGCGATCTCTGATCATTGAAAGCAGAGTTTTCATGTGGCAGTATATACACATACTGTATACAAAATGGCCTTGTTACAACTTCAATGTCAAGATTGCATTGTCTTAACTAGATGGCTTAGAGATGCTACAATCAGGACTCTGTTCCTGTATACATCATGTGGCAGTTTAGAAATTACCCTGATTTAGAATGATTTTAATCTTTGCCTTTTGAACAGGACATTCTATTGGAATGCTATTTTAGGGTGCATCAGCATATAGTAGCAAAACTGGTTTTGTGTTAAAAGTAAAAAAAGAAGCAAACAAAAACCAGAACCCATCCTGTTTCTGACAGAAAGTAATCATTGAATGCTTTTTCTGTCTTTCTAACAAGGAATATATTCATTTCTATGCAGGCTGTATTTATTTTACTCCTCTTCCAAGCAGAAAGTACTTTGGGCTGAAAATACTAGAATGTTTGAATGTTTTCCTGAGCAAGAACTTCAGACTTGCAAGTTGAATGCGCACACTGACATTAAGGAGATGCTTTCTACTAACTATTAAGTTTTCAGCGCCAGCCCTTTCATCGTTTCATGAGTATTTTGCTTATTTTCCTTTCTTTCTTAGTGTTGTCACCACTGGAGATTAAAATGGCTAGATAAGGGCAGCCAAGAGAGATAATCTGTAAGGTGTTTGAAGGAAGGAGTGTATTTTTCTTATGTGTCTGTGTGGTGCCTAGCACAATGAGACTCCCTGTATACATGAGTGTTAGAGTTTGAGTCATAATAAAAATAATACAGTAATGGGAATGATGAAGAGCTGGAGCCTTTATAAATGGGGAAAATTGAATCAGGGCTAAGATACTCTCGTTGTACACTTTTCAGTGTACTCTGTTACTCAAGCAACAAGCGAAGTGACTTTGTTTCAAAGAATGGTTAAAATACTGACCAGATAAAAACAAAATTTCCCTGCTGCCAAATAGAGAAAAATAAAAAATGTTTGAATTCAAACTAGTGGGGTTTTTTTGTGGAGATGAAAGCCTATGACAGCTATAGGCACATGTATTCTCAGAGAGTAATTTTTTACTATATTGATGCTCTGACATAATATACGCATGGATTGTCTTGCTCTTCTTTTAATTATTGCTAGTGCTCCCTGTGCCTGTTTTATTTAAATATATTTTTCAAGGCACAAATGCATATACGTGGCTTTTTTCCTTTAATACCAGCCTAAATGGGGAAGCTGAAATTTGTGCAAGGCAAAATATAGAGGATAAATTTATAAGGGTTATGACTGTTTTTCAATTCAAGAACAGCATATTTATTTTATTAAAAGTAATACACATTTTATTAAACACATATATTTACATGTTAAATTCATACAGATTTCCTCTATTTTATTATCATTTGGCATGAAAATCTCAAATTTCTAGAATATTTTGTCTGGTTAAATGCTGGAGTGATTAGACTCTAATGTTTTTTCTAAAATTATTTTCATGTTCCTGGATCTTTTATTAACACAATTATAGAACAGAAAAGTCTGTAGTTGTCGTCAGATAAAACAGAACTTCATAACTTAAAATCATCAAAGGATTATTCTTTTAGTGGAAGTTTGAGTAAGTAAATGTGTTTGGAACCAAAGTAACTGGAAAGTTTATTTTGGATCCAAAGCTGATACTCGCTTAGCTGTAGCCCTGGCTTGCTCATGACAGACTATTGCATGAAGATTTTGTGCATTGGAGTTGTGGTAAGCTATTAGTATTTAAGTGAAAAGACTTTCATACTTAACTATAAAGAGCTTTTTTTATTATTTAGTTGTTGCAGGATTTTATATGCAGCCTTGAAGACTTTTTGGCAGTTACACTGTGTAGGAGGGTAATACTCCCTTTCCACGTTTTCTTCATGCTAGTAGTTGCTAAAATTGTGGAGCAGTATAAACACAATTATTTTTAATTGGTTGTTAATGCTGAGTTCCAGTGAGAACAATGATGGATCTGTATTAAAAGCAAATGAATTAATGAGTAATGTTGCAATGAATGCCAACTATATAAAAGTGTAATTATTACATGTAAAACTTAGCCAGATATTCCACATGCCTTTAAATATCCCTGAAATTATTTGAAAAAATGAGTCTGTTTCCTGAAATTATTGAAAATAATATTTTCTTTAAAGCACATAACTTGTACAAAATTTTAGTCAAACTGAAGCATTGATTGAAAGAACAGAAACTTGAGGGTAAGAATGACTAGAGCTCCTTTTCTTTGAACAATGGTCAGTGTTCTGGGGTCAGGAAGAGATTCTGGACTTAGCAGTTAACAGCTCTCAGCAGTTACGAGACAGGATGGTTTCTGATGTTGGTTACGTACCATAAACCAAAAAACCCCAAAATTGTCTATAAATAAAGAAAAACTTTTTTAAATCTTGAAAAGTAATACGAATACTGTATAGTGCTAAGAAGATGTGTTTGAAGGGTCAAAGAGAATGCAGCTGTTCCTTATTGCACTCGTTTGTGTGGACAGGTAGCCTGTTTTCTTGGTTCTCTTGCTCATGTGCTCCACTTTCCATTTATATAATTGTTACTTTTTCTTGAACTTCAAAGCATGAATTTGTGGCCTGGCTTTTTACATTCTAACAAACAGCAGGTGTTTGGCTCAACTGCAGATAGTCTCATTGAGTAGAGCTGTGTGTCAGAGGCCGAGGGATGGTCTGAGAACCAGAGCCCCTGCATGAGATGTGTAGTGGTGGTTCTTTGCAGTTGGGGAAGTTATTGCGAGGCTGCCTTCTGTACGTGAAACACCCAGAAAAACACATTAGCCTTTCTGCAGAGTGCAGGTGAGAGATGATGCTTAATGGGGAGAGAGACCACTTGCCAGAAGACACCTTTATGTGAGTGTCACCTTGTGGGTCATCCTCAGTGCCTCTAATTGGTTTCTGTAGCTGTTAAATGTTACGGAAGGGAGTTTCCTTATGGTATCCCTATCATGAAAGGCTGTGAAGACTAGTACAGCCTGTCCCTCTTCATGGCACTTGCGCAGGATGACTGTGGAATGTCATTTCTTTTCTTTCACTCCCACCCACCCTTCTCACTTAGGAAGATGTAAATCTTCTGCAGTACATATTTCACTGTTCTCTCTATCAAGAAACATTTTTCTTTTTATAAAATATGAATTTAAAATACTCTATTTATTCCAGTAACTTAATACTTTCCTTTTTATACAACAGTCTTAAAGTCATTGCACTATTTTAGGCTTACATATTAGTGGAGGGTTAGAGCAATATTCTTTGCATAACTTTTAAGAAGTGCAAGGGAAAATACTGCTTGCTTCATTGGCTTATTGTTAGTGTACATTACTTAGTGTGTATAGGCCTTGACATAATAGAAATGAAAATAGGGGGTGATTCTGTTTCAAGAATTTGTAATAATTCCTTCTCTTTGACACATGAATGTGTTCAGTATTGGCAAAAGAACACGTTGCTACCAAAACTGAAATAAGATCCTTGAAACAGAAAGGATGTTGCCATGGAAAAATGAAGTAACACTCAGTGCAGCTGTGAAGCATTAATGAATAGGATATTTTTTTAAAAGATCATTTGTGTTTGGTGTGGCTTGGAGGGTCCCAACCAGATGGTTTCCATGAACAGGATCTGACCCCCAGCTTGAGGACTTCTTACTGGCAGATTACTTCATTTTCTTTCCCTTGGATTGTCAGATCCTTACATTAAAGGAAGATTTACTGCTGCAGATTTATATTCAGTTACATAAATCAGTCACATTTTACATTAAATTTACAATTTTAGACACACAGTTTAACAGTTATTTAAAAAGTGTAAAAAGATTTATATGATAGCTTTAATATATGCTATTGATGTAGTTTAATTTTAAGAATTTGGATTACATGTATTTTAAAGTACTTTCCGATTGGCGAAGCAATCTGTAGCGCACCTTCTCACTTTTGTCCGACATGTAATTCCAACATTTCAGGTGCGCTCTTCCATTCCTTCACTGGAACTTGTCATTAGACAGATCTCCAGATTCTGTCAGAGAAACGTGCACAAGTTCCATTGATGTTGCTAGTTGGTGTGTAAGCAAAATCTACCTCTGAGAAATTCAGCAGGTGCAGTTACTGGACCCTCGGACATCCAAGTAATTCTTACGTAATTATAATGATTGCATTATTTGCCCTAAAAAGTGGAAATTTCCCATATGTTCATTGCGTTGGCATCCGAAATCCTGCCATAACGTTTTGCAAAATTCATTTATTCATATACAATTTTAAAACACAAACCACAAACAAGCAAATAAAATCTGTAATATTACATACAGAGTTCCTGATGCGGTCCTGTAAAGCCCACCAGGGTTCATGGCCCATTTCCTGTCCATTTGTTGGAAAAAGAACAGTGAAGGAACCACCTAGGTAAAGAGGAATTTCTACCAGGCATTGGAAGGAAAGAAACTGTTGTGATTCCACTTCAATGTTCATGATATGGCAAAGTAAAATAAAGCAAAAATGATGTGAAGAACTTGTCTTCCGTGCAAAGCTGTTCTGAAATGTGACTTAAGTGTAAAATACCTACTGAATATTAAGATCTCTTCTCCAGAGTACATTGTAAAACATCCTCTGTAGATTCTGCTGCTGGTAATGTAATGAAGTATCCAAGTTGGTAGAATTTTTTATTATTATTACCACATGGTTTATATATCCAGGCAGCATTTGATGTTAACCATCATGGAGATAGATGTGTGTGTGTGTGTGTGTGTGTGTGTGTACACACGAGGAATGAATGATTTCTTATAAACTGTTTACTCAGCAACTGCACTGATAAAACAAAAATTATACTAATTATACTAAGCATAGATACTTTTGTCATATATTTATCATTATCCCACAATGGCTTGACCTGCAACCTATTACTAATAGACCGGAAAACGTTCTAATATGTCACTGTAAAAATCTTTGCAAATTGACACAATGACAAATCTACCATTTTTTTTTTTAAAAAAAAAAGTCCAAATCTATTACATCTGTAACAATACACCATTGCTTTTTGCTCAGTATAAATAAAGTACACACTGCAACCTTGGATCAATAAACTACTTATCAAAGATGTAATTAACTTCATTTTACAACTCAAACAGTTCTAAAGCTAGAAACAAACACAGACGTCATGTAACAATGTATTTATTTTTGCAAAATTCTACCTATATTTTTCTGCAGTGAATTCTTGTCAGATTGTCTAAGCAAAAGGGCACACGAATGCTGAAATGAAGATGAATATCTGCATTCTCTTCACTAGGCTGGCAAAGTACTTACAGTGCTGGGGAGTTTCAGCCTTATCACTGCTGTGGACTTGAGGGACTGTTAGCCTTCAGGGGAGGGTATGGAGTACAAACCTTGGTTATCAGTTTTAAGCTGTGATGTCTTTACTGATGTCAAATTGAAGGAGTCTGTTACATAAGTTTACAGCAAACAAATGTTCTATTATCACCGCTACAAATAACATCTTGTCTTCAACATTTTGTGCACTAGACTTTTCCAAACAATATGAAGAAATTAACTGTATTTTAGTTTGTACTCACTTAACAGAGCATTCAAGTGTGTAGACTGTTAGGGCTATTTGAAAATATTATTTGTAAGAGCCAAGGAAGACTAACAGTCTGGAGCTTACACCACCCCTGAGTTAACAAATAGTGATGAGTTCAGTTCTTGGTTTGAGCTCACTCAGCCTTGCTAGAAGCTCATAAGGAAATGGCAGAAGGGTCAGCAATGTTTCAGGAACAAATAAGTGCTATTGGATACAAAACCATATGCACTGCTTCTGATTTGCAATTAAAACAGGACAAAAGCTGTATAAACTTTGTGAACTTCATTCCTTTATTTATGTACCTATCCATTTGTTTTAAAGTCTTTTTTTACTGAAGTTTGTAATTGTTCCTATTTTATCTGATGATTAACTTTTTTTGTATGTGCTCATGACTGTTGACTACAAAGACAGAATTTTCCCTGAAACAGGTCTTTATAGAAAGTTACAGCATGTAAAATCGTGGTTAGTTCTAGAGTCTTAGCTATGGCTAACAAATACTAAAGAGGAGGGCTTTCCCAGCTTGATTGTGAGAACATTTTCTGACTCAGTTATGCTTTTTGTAAAAAGCTGATGAAATATAGATAGATGTATGTTCAGTTTATTTGGCAACACTTTTCTGATCAAATTTATAGACCAAAATCACACTGTTTCTTCCCTCTCATAAATATAATTTACAGTAATATTTTACTTTTCCACAATTTATGTCATCTTTCCTGCTAATTCAACTAAATCTAAGACTATTTTCAGTTAGCTGTCATGGATGAGTAACTTGAGATTATGTACCAAGACAAATACTCCACATGAGGGGAAAAAATTATAATCTGTCTCTAAGAAATCTTTCCTGGCTTTGTTTTTTTAGCTTGAAGTACAATCTTGTTGTGTATTCCTTCCGAATGATAGCCTGCCGTCCCCAAGTACTATCGTGTCGGGTGACATTCCTGGGACTGTGAGAAGCTGGTACCATGGACAGGCGGGTATGCCTGGCACACTGGTCGTCTGCTTGCCCCAGGTAAAGATTATGAGCGCAGGACACAAACACATGGAACCATTGCAGGAAATCCCGTTTGTTGTGCCGAGACCCATCCTGGAAGAAGGTAATGTGATAAACTCAAACAAGCTTACTCTTTAAATTTCCATTTTTTACTGTTAAGAAAATTAACAGCATTTTATTTTGAAAATTTATGATTTTTATGCTGCTGCTTTAGTGGTTTGCTATGTATTATTGATAGCTAGAAATAGTAATGATGAGGTTTGCCTCACATGGATCCAAGTGAAACTATTTTTGGTTTGTATGTTTGACACAGCAGGGAGGGGCCTGTGAGCTGTGAGTTGCAAGACAGAACCTAGGCAGGTTAGGAGAAGCTTCTCATGCCACTCTTTATGGCCAAAAATGTCTTAGATCTAATGTTCAGACTGGACATTAGGAAAAGGTTCTTCACTGAGAGAGAGCTTGGTCACTGGAACATACTGCTCAGGGAAGTGGTCACAGCATCAACTGTGTCAGATTTCAAGGAATGCCTAGATGATGCTTGGTCGTACGATTTAGTTTTAGGTAGTTCGGTGGGGAGGAGGGATTTGAACTTAACAGTCCTTATAAGAGCATGGGGAAGATGCTCTTGTGCATAGGCTAAGGATTAGAAAAAGTCCGGTAGTTCTTACTTGAAAAGTTAATATTTGCTGGAGGTTGGAGTAGTCCGATTTGAGGGAAGAATCAACTCTTAACATTCTGCGATTGATTGTGAAATGAAAGTAGGCCATAAGCGGTAAATGACCTAGCAAGTGGAAACAAGCTGCTTATGTTCCAATATGATTTGTTTTTTTTTTTAATAAGAGCCCTTAGAAATTATGAAAGTAAATGGTAAGCTGATTTACAGCAGTATTCTGAAGGAGTACTGATATAAACCCTTTGTTTTACAGATATTCATATGAAAAATTGAGTATCAGAAATAGGTGAGACGAGTACCCCAACAGTCTTGAGTCTTGGGGTTTAGGTTTACATTAATGGCACTCATGAGATGTAGCCTTACAGTCAAGCTGAGAGGGGACACAGGGGACAGCTGACCCAAACTGACCATATGGATATTCCATACCATATGACCTCATGCTCAATATATGGTGGAGGGTTGGCTGGGAGGTAGCACAGCTTAGGAACAAACTAAGCAGTGGCTTCAGTTTGTGAGCAGTTGTGCTGTGCATCACTTGTTACGTGTATTCTAATAAAAGAATAGTAATAATTTTCTTTTCCTCCTCATCTTCCTCCTTCTTGTTTACTGTTAAGCTTTTTTTAATCTCAGTCCATGAATTTTACCATTTTTCTCTTCGATTGTCTGCCCCCATCTCACTGAGGTAGGGGAAGTGGGTAAATGGTTGTGTGGTTGTTTTTTGCTGCCTGCTGGGTTAAGCCACAACACATCTGAAATTTATTTGGATTTATAACAGTTTTTTCCCTCTCCCTTTGTTCTGCCAGTTATATTGAACCTTTGTCCTCCTTCCTGTATTTTACCTTAACTCACAGCAAAAAAAGTAGATTGTAGTTTTTAATACTGGAAGTCCTATTAGAGAGGCTGCCAACTGAAAAAGAAAAAAAAGGGGAGAAAGGAGAAAGGTATATGTATTTTTTTCCTAATAGCTTTCAGTAGGAATGATCTAATTTGCTCATAAAAATGACAGATAAAAGATAAATTTCACTGAAGTCTTTTGTTTCTTTTAAACCACTGATGTGATTTAAACCAGTTATGAAAGTAAGAAGTCATTTGAATTTTATCAAATGCTGATTTAAAAGAAAGATCCTGGTGAGAAAAAAGAATCCCCTTGGTTGGGGAAAAGCCTATGGTAAGGAATTTGTGTGTGGCTTTGTGCTCTGGGAACAATGCCAAACAGAAGTTCTCACAATTTTGATATTTTTTATTCTCGCATACCAAAACTCACCCTTAAACAGACTATTAAAAATGTTTTTTTCAAAGCCTGTAAGTCACCTTCTTTGGTTTTTTTTTTTTTCCCCATGTGGAGAAATGATAGACTTTTTATGGCCTTGTATTAAGAGAGTCTTAATTTACATTGTGCCTTTGGACAGGACTCCAGGGACATACTGTCATTCATTTGGGACACAAAAATGATCAGAGGGATGGAGCACCTCTCCTATGGGAACAGGCTGAGAGAGTTGGGCTTGTTCACCTTGGAGAAGAGAAGGCTCCAGGGAGACCTTAGGGCAGCCTTCCAGTATCGGAAATGTGCCTATAAGAAAGCTGGGGAAGAACTGTTCATGAATTAGGATGAGGGGTGACGGTTTTAAACTAGAAAAGGGGAGAATTAGGTCTGATATCAGGAAGAAGTTCTTCACTATGAGAGTGGTGGATCACTGGCACAGGTTTCCTGGGGAGGTGGTGGAGGCCACATCCCTGGAGATATTCAAGGTCAGGCTTGATGGGGACTCTGAGCAACATGATCTAGTGAAGATGTCCCTGCTTACTGCAAGGAAATTTGACTAGATGACCTTTAAAGGTTTCTACCAACCCAGCATATTCTATGATTCTTAAGACATCTTACTATCTCTTTGAAAATCTGTGTATTCAACCTTGCTTTACTGGAAACTATTTTTAAATTTTTTAATCATTTTTTCTTTTATAAAGAAGATATAAGTAATGGCTTTTTTTGCAAGGACACACTGTTACTTAAGAAAGCTGTGTGCACACTCATATATTTTTCTTATTACATAAAAAAATAAAAGAAGAGGAAAAACTGTTTCACTGTGAGGGTGACAGAGCGCTGGAACAGGCTGCCCAGAGAGGTTGTGGAGTCTCCTTCTCTGGAGACATTCAAAACCCGCCTGGACACGTTCCTGTGTGATTTATTCCAGGTGATCCTGCTCAGGCAGGGGGTTGGACTAGAAGATCTTTCAGGGTCCCTTCCAACTCCTAATGTTTTGTAGCTAGTTTTGTCCTATTTGTAGATGTTCTTTAAGAGTTGCTAAGAAATTAAATAGAAACTCAATTTGAGCAGAACAGAAATATTTAGAGAATTAGGTGACAAAACAGTAGTATACATTAATGGGAAGGATGTAGAGGAAATATCTGCCAAGTGTGGTACTGAGTTTTCCTTCCAACTAATAATTTTTGAAGTAAATCTTATTAACAGTGTAGCTTTGATGTTTAGACACTTCAGTTATGCCCGCTGTCCCGAGAGAGCGGCTGCACGGTTCCCAGCTGCCAGCTGGGGCAAAACCATGACACAGTTTCATAAAACCAATTTGCAAATGGATGCAGATAAAGTTTTGTTGTTTGTTTTTTTTATTTTAAAGATAGCAAACATGGGTACAGCAAAACCCCAAGGATTTATCAGGTAGCCAGCTCCACTTGTTAGAATGTAATGTTACCATGGTCACGTAGTGTGTATGGAGCTGTAGAAGAGACAATTGATGACATTAGGGCAAATTTTATAGTTGTAAATTTACTATATCTTTACTACAGTGTTTGTTCAGCATATGGTAGTTTCTGTACATTGACAAAATGGGATCTACCTTTTAAGGTAAATCATGTATGCAGCGTAGTAGAGTTAACATTCAGTGTTTTCTTTGGAGTATCTTTCTTTCTAATCCATGAAGTCTAAACAATGTTAATTTACTGTGGTGATCACAGAGAAAAAGTTCATGAATAGTTATTAGAAACATGTCATTAGAGTTGACTTTGCACTTGAAGTTTTTCCATCAATTACAATTAATATTTTGTATTTCTTGGCTGACTGAATTTGTAAAAGAAACAGATTGCCAACTACTTTAAATTTTTTAATTTGAAATCTGTCCAAAATATTTTCAAGTTACTTTGGCTGAGCTGAATTCTTCAGTATGCAATAGCGTCAAAGTAAACTACTGACGTTTTCAGTTCTTTCTTAGGATGAGACACACAGACTCTTCTGCTGACCATGTAAATTTATTGCTGGTGCCTCCTGTGGAAGGAATCTCAGATCAAGGACATAGAACTCCTTGAAAGAGTCCAATTTTCTTCTAAATAATCAAAGTTAACGCTTAATTTGTGCTATTTTTTAGTGTTGTAATTTCTCAGCAGAACAGTGTTGACCATAGACCGTATCAGGCAGCAATCACACACTCTAAATACTTTGTTTAAGTCCACTGGTTTGAAGGCTTTATAACCCCATGAGATTCCAAGGGCACATCAGAGTGTACATTTGTGTTCTGGCTCCCAGGCCTCTGGGGTATTAAATTAATTTGGACCCTTCTTACCTTTGTTGCCTTGTTCAAATCTTGGAAAAAAAAAACCCTCACCAAATCTCATGCCAAATAATCTTTTGAATTTTGTTTTCTCCTTCTTATCCTCCAAATGCATGTGCTGTGTACAAAGATGAAGACCATTTCAGCCTAAGTCTGTGGATGTTCACCAGCCTGCTGTGTTTGCATCTGAAAATGCATCCAGGCAGTTATTTGGAACTGGAGCAGACAGTTTCTCTTGGTGAACTGAAAATTTGCATGCTGGGCCCAGATTCCCAATTATTCAAAGTGGGGACAAAGAGACCAAACTTTCTCAGGAGAAAATCTGATAAATGGAATGAGGAAATTTTCTTTAGAGGAAAAAAATTCCCAAAACCTGAAATAATTTACATGCTCTTGTACTTTTAAAGAGAAAAAAAATCAAACATGTCTGTTTCGGGTAAATTGTGAATTATCCATGTATCTCTCATTGTCTCATTTTCCTCACTTCTGTTGAGCATTCTTTGGCTTTTTTTAGTGTCTCTTGCAGACCCTAAATTCTTTCTCTGGGACCCAGTTACCATATGTGGGATTGTATTAGGCTTGCATGGCAAGTTTTTAGTAGTGAGGAAGACTGCAGAGGTGGCTTCTATGAGAAAATGTCAGAAGCTTTTCCCATGTCCAACAGAGCCAATGCCAGCCAGCTCCAAGATGGACCCGCTTCTGGACAAGGCTGAGCCCATCAGTGGTGGTGGTAATGTCTCTGGGATAAAATGCTTAAGAAAGGGGAAAAAACCCTACTGTGCAACAGTGGCTAGGAGAGAGGAGTAACAATATGTGGGGGAAGCAACTTTTCAGACACAAAGGTCAGTGAAGAAGGAGGAGGTGCTCAAGGTGTCAGAGCAGCCTGTGGTGAAGACCATGGTGATGTATATGAAACCCCTGCAGCTCATGGCAGTCGCTGGTGGAACAGATATCCACCTGCACCATGGGGGACCCCACCACACCAGAGTAGGTGGATGATTCTTGAAGGAGATTGTGACCCTGTGGAGAGACCTTGCTGGAGCAAGCTTCCAGCAGGATTTGTATCTCTGTTAAGAGGAGCCCACGATGTAGTAGAATTTCTGTCAGTACCTATGATGCTGCAGGGAACTCATGTATGTTCCTGAAGGACTTCCTCTGTGGAGAAAACCCACACTGGAGCAGTTTGTGAAGAACTGCGGCCAGGTAATTGTCTTTGTGGTCCTGCTTTGGAAACTTTTACTTTAATTACCCATTTATTGACAGTCTAAAGAAAATGGATTGTCTTGAGGTCGCAGCCATTTTGTTGTTCTCCCTGACACTGCCAATTCCCTCACTGATTATTCTTGATAATAGTTCATGGTAGGCAGGCAGGAATCTCTCTAGGTAGGCTCCCTCCTAAATACAAGAAAAGGAAGTGTGTGTTTATAGTGACCTCTTTTTCAAAAATCCATCACCATTCTGCTCCTCCTGTGATCAAGTTTTCACTTACGCCAGCAGTGCGTTGGGATAGGCTGTGTGCTCTGGCAACACTGTTGAGATGCAAGCTGTAAGTTTTTGAAAGAAAGGTAATTTTCCATTTTAATATTAAAACCTGTAAACATGTATAAGTATATAATGTAAGGAGCTCTGTCTGCCATCCATATGCTGAAAGAAGTGGGGAGTGCTTTCAGAATACTCCTTAGATTGAGGAAAACCATTAAAATAATATAATGCAAAATGAATTCTTTAAAGACTGTTGTACATGTTTGCTTACAGTTTATGGTAAAAATTCCCAATGGATTTCAGTTTTTTAAAATTTGTAAAACGTATTGCTGTTGTTTAGATTTCAAGGTATATAATGGAATTGATGGTTGAATTATGGTTGTGAGAATTTGGGGTCAATTTAATGGTTTATGATTGCACTTTCTGCTTTCTGGGGGGAGTAGGATAAAGTCTACTTTTTATTATGCAATTATTTAACTGGGTTTTTTCTTCTTTTTAATCATTAGGTGATGCTTTTCCATGGACTATTAGCCTGCATCACTTCAGTATATATACTCTTCTTGGACAACAGATGACACTTAATTTAGTGGAACCGATGGGCTGCACTTCGACTTTAGCTGTTACTTCACAGAAACTGCTTGCTTCAGGGCCAGAATCTAGACACTCTTTTGTTGTC
Source organism: Heliornis fulica (assembly GCA_013399135.1). Classification (NCBI taxonomy): domain Eukaryota; kingdom Metazoa; phylum Chordata; class Aves; order Gruiformes; family Heliornithidae; genus Heliornis; species Heliornis fulica. The sequence continues at coordinate 31,096 of VXBZ01011891.1, forward strand.
TGCCTCCATGTCGACCTCGAGTCCCTTGAAATAAAATGCTCCAACCCTCAGGTTGGTACATTTAATTGATTTATGAAAGGAAATTAAAAATAAGTCAATTTAAGTACAATTGTTCTACATTTTGTAGAAGAAGGTCTCTTCTATCTTAATTTTTTTTAACTGGGGCATCAAGATCAAGGTGCTTAGATTAAGATATGCTTTGAAGCTCTCTCAAGTTTTGTAATTTAAACTCTTCTTCAAATGTAGTGGCTAATAGCTATAGTATAAATGCATCTTTTGCCTGATGGAATGAAATGAATTGCAGATGTACCATTAAATGCTCTAGTGCTGTTCTGCTGTTACTGAATTCAAATATTGAAGTGGTTTACTGTGATTTTTTTACCATATTTTCATAGGACTAATATTTCTTTGAACATAGATGTTTTACAAAAACATAGCTTACAGGCGAACAGTGGTATCCTAATGTAAAGGAGGGGAAGGGGGAGAACCTAGATGAATGTGTGTAAACAAAAGTTACCTCCAGATTTAGGTTTATTGAAAGCCATAGATACTGCTAGATTTTTCAGAAAGTGTAGCCTGTATTTCACTGACCTGGGTCACATTTTCTGTGCTTCCAAATGAAGTAGGTTTTCTATGCGGAATTTGGAGTAAACTTTATTGCAACAGAGTAACAGTTTCCTGACAGTTGCAACAATTCCAGTGGTGCTGGAGAAAAGACTCTGGCTCTTGAGAATTGCAAATCTGCGCAGATCTGATTAGGGTTCAGTGTTCATTTCCTGTTTTCTCCAAAGTTTTAGCCATATGTAAGGTTTCTCAAAAGATTTCACAGACAAAATGGACTGTTTATTGTTTCATTTAATAGGTAGGAAGGGAAAGAACACAGAGTACTATAATTTTTATCTGATAGCATGTCACGTCTGTAAAGATTATGAACTTAACAGGTCTAGGGTCTAGGAGTACTAAAGCTAAACTGGCTGGAGTAATTTTCTTATCCCTTGTGTGTGTACTCACTGTGACATGTTTCTCAGTCACATCCGATTTTTCCCTTACCTCATTTCATGTTCCATGAATGAAACAAGGGGGTTTGAATGATGTGTTTATTATATCTTCAATTTGAGGTCTCCTGCTCCATTCACTGCCTTCCATCCAAGTTATTTCTGACACATTTGCTATATGCTATTGTCCTCTGTACTGGATGATCCCACGCTCACTAGGAAGAGAGTTGGTAGAGTAAGATTGTGCACTGGCCATGGCAGATTCAAAATTGAGCCTCAACAAGGTCTTCTCAGGCTTGTAAAGCTGTATGACAGGCATGTTTGCACACATAAAGGTTGTCACTGTGTTATAAATGTGTAAGTAGGAAAGGATAAAATTATGATTTTTCAGACAATTTTACATTTTATAGTTAGAGGCACCCGAAAGCTTTACATTGCAACACTGTGGTGTATCCATACCATTTAATGAATTAGGCAATAACTTTACAGCCTGTGGAAACCTGCCTTACTCTGCGTTAATTTTCATAGAAATGTAGAAAATTTGCCTGGGTATTGTGGCTGTTCAGAGAATTGGTAAATACTTTGATGTTCATGTAGCAAAATTCTGGAAAATTGTTTAATAAACTCAGATTTTTTCACTAAAATTATTTCACTAAATAAATTGTAAGCTTCATATAAATCATACTAAGAGAATAGTGAAATATTAAAATGGAGTTGTATAGCAGAATATCAGACAAAATATTGATTTCTTAAAGGATGTTCTTATTCACTGGGATGTTATTAATTTGCTGAAGTATTATAACGAAAAAAATGATCTAGGCAAATTATTTGTCTTTTTTGCCTTACATCTGCATTACTTGTTCTTTCTGCTTTACTTATGAAAAAGGGGAAAAAAAAACATTAGTCTTCTTTAGTCTGATGGAATACAGAAGATGGAAAATACATTTACATAAACATTATTTGATTTTTCTAAATTCTCAGGAGAGGAACTTTAAAATGAGAGGCTGTATTTTGTCTATAGAGGATCGCCTTAAAGTAGGTGATATGTAATGAATTTTTAAAGTGGTAATAAAGGTGAAGTATTTTAGTGTATCACTATTATGATTTAATATGGTACCATGCAGGGATGATTATATCCTTTAAAAGTCAATAGATACTTCCAGTGTACAGAATTGCCAGGATACAGCCTTTTGTTGTAGTTTTCAATTTTGTAGGAATGTGTTATTTTTAAGTATAAAATGCTGTAGCATATTGAGCTTTACAGATTTTGCCAAGTAGTCAGTGGGGTCTTATTGAGTTATGTGGGGTTTTGCTGGTGAGGCGGGAGTCAAAGCAGTGAGAGGGAAACTTTTCTTAACAAGTACTGGCAGATTTATTCCTATTTTTTTATCATACCATTTTTCTACTCTTGAATAGAGTGTACTAAAAATAATTATTATGTATTAACTGTTAATCTCAAAATTACTTTTAAAAGAGAGAGGCCTTCTATTAGCTCTTATAATCAGAAATGGATTTTCAAAATATTACTACTATTCGCTTAAAAAAATGTAGCCAAGACAAGTAGAAATCCATCCATTTTAATGAAGAACAACTAACAGAATCAAATGAAGTGTATTGAAAATGAAGACATAAGATCAGCTCTTTATCTGAAGTTTACATACCGTTTTTGTTTTAATAAGGTTTTGGCGTGAGACTTCTTTGTACTCTATTTTTTAACATGCCACCATTAAAATCATCACCCTTTAATCAAAGTGTACCTTTTTTCTTGGTGAGCTATTTTTGTCCCTGGTTTCACAGCAGCATATTATAGTATTAAAGTCATACTAAGTAGCTGTGTGGTTGATGGTAATGTTTGGAGACGGCTACTGCTGCCTGAAATAGCCACTCTTTCAGAAAGGCTGCAAAGTTTCTTGCCTAAGCAATTGAAAAAAAATCTCCCTGATGCCATAAGTAATTACTAGCTTCAATGATTATGACTGTTGCAACCCCAATATGATTTTAGCTCTTCAGTGTTGGATTAGCTGATGACAAACATTTTTTCCTTGTATATGAGCATGTATATAAATACAGAAGTTCCTTCTTTTGTGCCTTTATGAACAGTAGCATAATTAAATTTCTGGAACCCTACTTCATCAAGACCAAATATAGGTTAAATTATCCCTTGGTTTCTTCCCTAAAAATTATTTTGAGGGAGGGGAGGTTGCAAGCATGTGTGATTTGGATATCTGCCTGCATCCTATTAATTTTCTAGAGAATTTTCTGCCAGCAAAGTGTCAACACCAGTTAATGTTACATTAATCAATCGGATAGTATTAGTTGATCTTCCTGTGTTACATGGGAAAGACTCAGGAAAATTTAGAAATTTTTAATTTATAATTTCAAGGTTGCCAGTGCTAATCGGAGCGCTTCAGATACAAAGTGTTTTAAAGCATAGCAAAGAACTTTCTGCCGCAGTCAAAGTTACTGTTTCTTTGCATGTGATGACAAAAAAAGTACTGGGCAGTTTATCTCCTTTAAGGAAAAATTCTGTCAAAAGTGTATATGACCTGCTCAGTGTAAGCCCTGAAACTTCAAAAGAAAATCCAAGAAGAATTAAAAAGGTTTTTATAAAATTCCAGCACTTCACCTCTTAAGAAACGACTGTAGTATGTACTTTGAGACTTCATCACACACTCTCACGCACAAAATCAAGTACTGTTTTATATCAAATGTAGATTGATGTGTGTTTTTCTGTGCAGTGTTTTTCTGCATCTGTTCTGCCCACATAAGAAGCCAGCTTCATAGAGTAGATGTGTCCTGAGGCTTAAAGTTCTTATAAATATGAGAATTTCCATTTTTTATAATGGCAAGTTGGGTATGGTATCCAGCTGTGGATCTGCTTATATATTGTTTGCAGTTTTCTCTGAGCTAGTTTTATGCAATATATTGCAGTATGTTGTCATACAAATTCTATGATTAATGCTTATTTACAAAAACTCGTGTAAATATCTTACAACTGACTCAAACAATGTGCAAATTAAACAGTGAGTTTCTGAATATTGGAATGACATATGCCAGAAGACAATTGAGTTTGATTGTGGATATTCTTCCTACAACATAGGGCAGTCTCATATGCTATGTAGGACCATTTTTTAGAAGGATTTCAATGAATAACTTTTGTTAATATTTCATAATTTTTTTATGTTTCCCTTTTTCTAGAGACAGTATCTATACTATGAAATATACCATAAATTACCTTTGTTTACCTGTTCAAATTTATATTAGCAAAAGTTTTACATGACCATGTTTTTGGTTATGTTTTTATGAGCGATATACCATATGTTTAGTTAAAGCACATATTATTTCTATCAAAAATCACTGTATTGTAACTGATAGTGGTTAATTTCAATGTAGTTGCTTATCAGAACATTACAAATGGTGAGGAATTAAATTTTGTTATATTCTAAGTCTCAGTGGAGGACTTGAATGATTTTCCTTCGCTTCATTAAGGAAAGCTTCATCTTAGAAAAAAGTGTTTTTTTTCTTCTAGGTTCAGCTTCTGTACGAACTGGCTGAAATCACCAGTAAAGTTTGGAATAAAATTCAGAGGAAAGGAATTTTATATCAATCTTCTGTCTATACTGAAACCATGACAGGACCTGCTCCTCCTACTTCTCCAGTTAAAAGTAGTGTTGGTACTGCTCCACCAGATACCAGCACATACAGCCCATCTGCTGACATTGGGACCACTACTGAGGTAAGCTTTTTTTAAAAAAAATAGTGACGTTTGAATTCCGCCTTACAGGGTGGGGTGGTGTGCAGTCACAGAATCACTTGGGTGGGAAGAGACCTTCAGGATCATTGAGTCCAACCACAGCCTAACCCCGCCTAGTCCAAAGATCAGAAAGAGCAGGAATTTCCCTATGGAAAGTAACTTTGCCCTGATAAAGAAATTATATTTTATTACACAGTTTATTGGTACAAGGATAAAACAATGACAACAAAAAGAAAATGCTGTATTGCTTCTGCATTTATTAATTATCTGGATCATTGAAGGGAACGAATATTCAGTCTTGTCAGAAAATTATGGTTAGTGTTTTCAGGTCAGGAGCATAAGGCATTTTTTCAGTCCGTGATTATTAGAATAGTAACTGGTGTTCTGGAAGTACCTGCAATACCTGTGCTGCTTGTGAGTTGGATCACAGAATCAGAGTCTTTTCAAGTGGCTTCATTGGTCAGCCTGTCATGTTAGTCCCTGAGCAGGTGGAGAGCTGCTGTGTGTAGACAGCATTGGTGATGAGGAGAGGTACTAGGGGCAGTGAAGGCTCCCAAGGTCACTTAGCTGTATGCTCCCCCCTGGCCTGTCCAGCTATTGTTGACCTTTGTCTGTGAATTACTTCTGGAGCTCAGTTCTTTCCCATCTCCCAGCTGTCCCATGTCTCGGGACTGGTTTTGTAACCCAGTCACGTGAGGATTTGAGTATGCAGCTTCAAGTGTAGGAAAGATTGGCTACTTGGATTTATGTATTTCTGCAGGCTTAGTTTACAGCACTGCATAACTGCCTGAAACAATCCGGTACCTGATCTTAATGTCCGTGTGTGCCTAAAACTGTAGAATACTATTTTGAGGCATGGGAGGGAGTTCTGCTTCTCTGTCATACTGAGGGAAGAAGGCTGATTCTTCTGACACCACAGTGTTAAAGTTATGAGTATTACTCATATGCGTTCCTGTGTGATTTAATCCAGGTGATCCTGCTCAGGCAGGGGGGTTGGACTAGATGACCTTTCAAGGTCCCTTCCAACTCCTAATGGCCTGTGAATGATGAGTTCTTTGACGCGTACTCGCTATGAGTCACCAGGTAGCTGATACATATGGCAGGTTCCAGGAGGCGGTGCAACTGAACAGGACTAATATCTGTGATTTTCTTAGTGCCATTCTCAGACATACTAGTTAGGATAATGAGTGAGCCTTGTTTGGGCTTCAAGAGATAACCAAAAATACGTAAGATGAATTGAAGGTATACCAGTGGTATATCACATGTATGCAATGTTTCATTTTTAAAATAAAGCTACTAGAATGTGCGAGTCTCTTTTGAGCAACTGGGTTTCGTTCTCAGGATAAATACAGAAATTTTGGGGACACCTCATGGACCAGTTCTGGAACACAGGCAAATATGTAGGAGTTTAAATACCGAGTCCCGATACTTACTCAACATTTGGCCAGGATTGCTTTAACCCTATGTGTGGTTTATAGTAATTCCTGGGTTTGGAGAAAATGAAAATTCACTTTTTATATGTAACACACACACAGACTGAATTGTCATTCAGTTCTGAACTTCAGTCAAACTGAATGAAGAACTGTCATTCAGTTCAGTTGTTTCATCAAAATGTTTTTAGATTATTTGAATAGCCTTCATTTTGGTGTATTTCTGTATGTGTCTGATCTCAATTGTGAAAAATTTTGCCATGGATACAGAATTGAAGGTAAGCAATAATATTAAGAAAACAATATGGTCACATAAATAGTATTTTTCCACCTACTCACAACAAATAATTTTTTCATTAAAATCAGAAACCACCAGCTTTATAGATAATGGTTTGGTTTTGACGTCCTATATAGAGAGCAGTATTTGAATACATGCTGTACTCGGAGCATTACTTGAAACTGATTCAGTAATTGTTTTAATACATATGTTAGCAAGATTATTTTAGTATGGGTCCATGTTCAGCAATCATATCCTATCCCTTTGCAAAGTGTTGTTCATCATTTATTTAACTTTCTTCCTAGTCTCAACAAATGCTGTGCACTAGCTAAATAAATTTTCTTCTGATCTGAATGAAGTTTGGTAAATTAGCCAACAAAGGACAATGTCAGAATTTGTGTTCAGTCTTTTTTCATTCGAAGCTGAGACCATAATTTCAATCTTTAGAATAGAAAGTTCTGTTGAAACACATGGCATTAATATTGGATTTTTTTTTTCACAATAGGCAACTTTAGTTGACATAGCACTTTACAGATGAGATTTGAAAACTGCTTTGAAATTAGTGTATCGTTGTGTTTAGACAGGATAAATTAATTTTGAAAATTGACTATGTTCAGAAGATACCATTAAATGGATATGGAAGAGGAAAGAAAGGCACAAACAGGAGAAAGTATTTACACATAGCCATAGTTTATATGACTGAAAATCTGAAGAATAGAATCATAGAATCATTTTGGTTGGTAAAGGCCTTTTAATGTCATCATGTACAGCCAAGTCCAATGACTAAACCATGTCCCTAAGCAACACATCTGCATGTCTCTTAAATACCTCGAGTGCAACTTGAGGCCTCACCTTGAGCTCCTGTTCATCATCTCTCTTCAGACTTCTCAGCCCATGGTGTTCTGTCTGTGGCTGGGGTAGGTAGGAAGTCCAGAGTAAAGACCCATCACAGGGGAGGTTTAATTGCACAGATAGTAAAAGCATATGGAGAAAGGTTTATAATGGAGACAGTAAGGTGAAAGAATGTACTCGTGGCCAGATATATGAGATTGTAAGAAGTTGTTCAAGTAAGATGGTATTATTTTTTGCTCAGTAGCTGATGAAAGTCTTACACCATTTCTGATTAACTGGTTAGGAATGTTATGTGTATTGAGGTGATTAAAATCAAACCAGTATGTACAGTGTACATAGGTCTTAATAGTTAAAAAAAAAAAGGCAAACTTTTTAAATTACCGTGATGGAATAAAAGACATGTAAAGAACCTTTGTCATGGAAGTCAAGTACATGTTCAGTGTTCAGATTATGAGATTAGTAGCTAGGAAAATGCTGTATTTGAGTTTGTTTTGTGGGTGCCACCATTTTTATGAGTTTGTGAGTCAGTCAGTGGTCCTACTTGAAGACCGTCTTTGATATCAGTCTTGTGATTTCTTGAAAAAGTTTAGTATTTCTGTAAGGTGAAAAAGACTGAATACCTAGTGGGGGGATTCATCTCACTAATTTGGTTGTTACGGAATGTAACGTCAAAGGTTTTCATGACCTAGTGCTTTTTTGTATTTAGACTGAGGTGAGGTTTAAAACAGAACAAACGTCAAAAAAACGCAGTTATCCCTTATGTCTTAGGGATAATTTTATGTCAAGCTACCAGTTGGAGTGAGGTGAATCACCTAGTAGGATGACCAAGTTAATACAGTCTAGATAATTTAAACAAAGTAACATTTTCCAAAGAAATTTTTATCAAGCCATAGAAAAATGATCTTAAGGACTCTACCACCATGTGTAACTTTTTACTTTTTAATCTTTTTGTAGCCATCACTAAAAATAAATCTTCAAATGTTTTGAAGCTGTACAGTGAGCTTTTGTAGTTCATCATGTGTCAAGTAGCTAAGAACATTTTTCCTTAGACTGTGCACAGTCGCAGTGTTAGTGAGTTATGTGGTACTCTGGGAACTGGAAAGGGAAAGAGGTAGGAGAGTCACCAGTGAGAAATAATAAAAGGAACCATGTTTCTTCTTGTATTTCTAATAGACTATTTTAGACAATATAAACGAAATAATTTGTCACACAATGGTTGGCAGTGTCTCCATAACACATTCTCTTCTGCGGTTGGTAGCTGTTGTTGAACTTACAACATATTTCCTAGTATCAAAGCATAAGCTAGGTTTTCATTAGAATGACTCTCTTCTGTTCTTTGAGTTAAGGGTTGTTGAGAATTTAAAAATGCATGTATTTAAAATTTAACTTATGAATGTTTTCTTTTATTTTCATCAGTGAAAGCTGTTTGTTCTTTGAGAGTGCTTAATCACTTAGTTTCCCTGTTTCCTTTTACTAACTTAATTACTATCATCATACCTAGCTGTAGATAGTGTGATCATGAAATTGTGCTTCTCCTTTATTTGATGAGGGTAGGGTGTGAAGATGAGAATCTAGTCACTTCTGGTGTCTCTAGCTGCTGCTGCCTTGAACTACTTGAGTCTGCTGAGTTCCTCAGTTACAGTCCATATATATAGACTTTATTTGAGGAAAAATAACCTCCTTAGTATAATCAAATGGCAAAGAGCGATCTAATAGTTGCAGGGGTGCATCTGAGTGGTATCTATACAGTGAGCTACATACAGCTATTCCTCTGTCCCAAAAGCAGGCAAAGTAAGTTGACATGCCTTGTAGATAAGAAATTTATACATACTGTTTTTTTTAAATTATCTTGTCTCCTATGAAATACAGCAGCTAGTTCTGCCTGTCAAATTGCCTTATGAGCTGCAGATGTCAGTCTGTTACACCACACTGTTTTCAATAAGGCCAAGGTTTTCTTCTGGATGGAGACATAGTACTCCCCTGTCCAAGTATGGATGATAGTATATAACATGTATCATATCCTTAATATATTTGTTTGCAAGAGCCTGACTAATGAAATCCAGACAAGTCTTTAAAGACTAGCTGTACAGTTCTGAAATAAGTATTTTTCCAGGTACCCTCTGAAGTAATCATTTTAATTTAGAAAGCTATAGAGGTGGGATGGGAGCGGTCAAAGTAACCTAATGCTTGTCTGCTTGATACGCCATGGTATTCTACAAGTGCTCTTCAGAGACCGATACAGATAAATAAATAAATAATCAATCAACTAAATAAATAAATAAATGAGGGTTTGGAGACAAGGAGGCAAAAGTTATCTTTAATACCTCATAGATATGGTAGTTATAGGAACTGTGATGTCAGGAAAGTTAACCGAGAATACATGATAAAAGGCATCGGTGAATGATAGTGGGGACAGGGAAGGTGGGGGCAGCTTTAGTGAGATAGCTGAGAAGATTGGAGCAGCATTTCAGCATTTTCCTGGGTCTGAACCAGCTTGTCTGTGGTTTTGCTGCTAGTTAGAACTGGACCACTCATTTCCCCTCCTACTGAGTCTGAATTCCATCAAGGGAGCAATAAGCAGGTGAGTCAGCTGCAGTGCAGGCACTCACTGGCCAGGAGACCCAACACCAACAAAACTTTTCTTGATTGCTTTCTTGATACTGGTAGATGTGAAAACAGCATGCAAATTCTTGGAGAAATAGAAAAATACTTTTAATATATTTAGATACTGTGTCCTTCAACATCTTTATATTCACTGAAATGTTAGTGTTGATTATATTTAAAGATGCAAATTTTGGTCTTTAGAAATTTGAAGGTACTTAATACTGGCTTAATGTTGCCATAAAAAAGCCAGTGGAAGCAAATCTAAGTTCATGTGGTTTGCATTTAAACACACTGTTCTCTATTTGTAAATTATAACTAGTTTCCAGACTATTACAACAGTATTGTCTTTAATGAAATAAATAGAGGAGTTAATATATAAAAAAGAAGTGCATCAGCAACAATTTCACCTTGCAGCAATGTATTTTATAGTCATTATTGCTGGTAAGAGGCAGTGAAATATATAGACAGTTAAACAAAAATATTTATTTTTACAAGTTTGACTTAAGGAGATTTTTCACAAGCTTGCATTTTATCAGAGACTGTATTTTGTTTAGATGTTCCTATATTTTTAAATGTTGAAATCTCGAAGTCTGTTGAACAAAAATACTTTGCTGCGATAGGTACTGGGGTTTTAAGTTTAGAGATTTTACAGTTAATGCGTTATTTTGTTCCTCAGGAGGCAAATGATTATTTTTAAACTTCTTTCAGCTGCAACAGACTTGCAATAGATGAAAAGCAAACTCTCATGACTGTTTATATTAAACAGCAAAAGAAGTAATTTGTTTATGTGATCTGTGGATGATTTATATTTTAAGCTGTGTGTAATTCTTTTCATGCTGACAAGTTGATATTGAGCACCACAGTCCTATGTGGATAAAGCTACCTAGTTTACTGGATTTTAGTCTGGGTGGTGGTAAGACAGGGAAATGAGTGAGAGACCTGAGTACTAGAGGTCTGGAAACAGTTAATTCTTTTTACCATCCCTCCTTTGGAACAGCAAAAGCAAAGGTAGGACAGACTACAACAGGCCACTTGTTACTGTTTACGTAAGTGCAAACAGTGGTAGAAGTGTTTAGTCCTTGGGGAAACTCAGTGATTGAGCAAGAACGCAGAAGTTATTTTGATAAGGCATAGCATTAGTGTGGCCAAACTGTGATCATCCCTGAGCTTTAGGCAGGCCAAGGATGAAGGACTCGTATGTTTGGGTCTTCTTGATGAACAAAGATAAATTCTGCTAAGAAAATAAACTCAGTATATTGGTCAATTTGCAACAATTGGTGAAAGAATTAAATTGTATATTTTAGGACTTGGCATGGGAAGTTGTGGGAAAATATTTCAGGGTTTCTGACTCTGGCTTGATTTTTCTGTAGATCTGGAAACAGAGCAGAAAATTAATACATAAACATATTTAACAATACCATGCTGGGTGCTGAAAATTCAAAATGAAAATTGAAACTGCATGAGAAACAAGAGCACAGGCTTTCTTCTCACTTCAGTTTCTTAGGTTTTGAGTGTGAAGAATTTCTAAGAATTTGAGCTTATTAAAAAAAGGAAGATGTCAGCTACTGCAGACCGTCAGTTTTTCAACCCCTGTGACTCTGTTGAATGTTTTTGGTTACAGTACCATTAAGAGAAGGTTAAAAAGAAATGCAATCGCTTCATTTTTCTCCTCCCAGAGGACAGGCATGTAGCAGTGTCTGCCTTCAGAGGAGCATCTGCAGCACTTCTACCACTGAGAAAGAGAATGGGCCAATTCAACTGTTTATGCATGTTTAAATGGCAGAAGAAAAATTCAATAGTATGTTCATACTGAACTGCTGAAGTAGGGGATGGGCAGAGTAAGTAACCCAGTAACCTCTGACAGGGACACAGTGTTGAGCAGCTGGGGATGTCTGTAGATAAGCTCTGCAGCTGCTGTGGCTGCAAAGAGGAGAGGTTATCTCTGAAAGCCTCAGCTTAATGCAGTTTCAGCTACGCTGTCAAGCTAGCTAGTCCAAGCAGTAGTACACACAAATGGCATGGAGTACTGGATGGAAACGCAGCAACCAGAGTACAGAATTGCAGTGCGGAGCTGAGCTCGAGTTAAGCCCTGGTTAGGACATGCAGGCCTGTGGTAGAACACGTTCCAACGCTCAGGCGATTGCAAGTTCAGGTGTCAGACCCCCAGTTTACGCTGCCTCTGGCTGTGTCCAGAGGTTCACAATTCCTTCATTGCTGGCAACATCGTTTTATGTGAATATCCTCTATTTGATTCTCAGAAATTCAAGGACGGGTTTTGTTTTCCAAGTTTACTTCCAAAAAGGTATCAGTGTGTAGGCCTTACTTGAGTACTGACGCAACAAAGTTTTGTTCTGCCTCTGTGTGATTGTGCGCTACACAGTTTGCACAGGATTTAATAAAGGCAACTCACATGCTACACAAAGGGTGAGAAGCATCTGGAAATCAGACAAGCATTAGCACAAGCAACATTGGATTGGTGTCAGCAGTGATGAAAACTGCGAGCACCATGGCCTTTTTTTTCCTCACCTATGTATTTTTTATTTACGTCAGATGATGTCAGATGCATCATCTACTCCATTTTGTATTTAGGAAATAGGAAGCCAATTTTTAATGATAGATCTGGGTCTGTACCTCTAAATTTTTTATTTTTTTTTTTTTTTAAAGTTTGTAAATATAGCAGACTTAGAAGTCAGTAAGGGCCACCTTTGCTAAAAATCAAGGTTTCCTGCTCAAATACATATTGCTCAAATGAAGAGATTGCATTTCTTTTTATCCTTTTCATAATGGTGAGAAGAGAAATGTACAATCCGTTTTTTCATTTGTACAGTCCTGGCTTAATTTATTTTTTATATATGTCTGCGATTATGCTAGATAAATGCAGTTCTTTCTATCTCACAAAGACTATTGTAAATAACCATGTGGCAAAACTATCAACTGGCTTATTCTGCGAGAGACGTAGTTCATCATGTAGCATCTTCAGGAAAGCAATCTTAAAGAACAGTGTGGGGAAATTATAGTACCAAGTTTTCTACAGAGCAAGGTTATCTATATGCTCAAACCACTGAACAAAACCAGCTTTCTGTGGAAAAAAAAATTAACAAAACGCATGAAACATCTGAAAACATTAAATTTTGAAAATAAAAGAACCCAATTATAAAAACCAAAACTTTCCATGATGGCAAGATGTATTTGCTCCTTTAGGTTTAATTTACTATTGTTTTCATATTTTTTAACAGAAATGTATTTTTTTATCAGAAATAAAATTACAAACCAAAATTTTAAACAAAGTTGATTTTCATGTGAAAAGCATTTCGTAACATCCAGTGGGATAGTTGAAGAGTGTATAGAGGGTTGAGAGGAAATTTTCTATTCCAACCCCCTCCATCACAGTTTCTAAGTTGCAGTTTGGCAAATTAAGTATGACTACAGTACAAAAGTAAGTTAGAAAATGCTCCAGCTACAAAAAAAAAAATAAAATTACAAAGCAGAAAATCAGGTTTAGATAAGTACTGTTTCTCTCTTTCCTTAACTTTAATTGGCTTCCTTTGCTTGATACACTGTGAAATCCATCTGAGGATCTCATGTAAGGCAAATTGTTCTAGTCAGGCTCTTTCCTTCAGATCTGCCCTGCTGAAGGGATGCTCCAGTTCCAAAGTACCGTGGATTCCAATGTCTGCAGATCATGTGAGTTTTGATGAGAACAGTCATCTCAGACACACTGAAAGTCTCCCACAGAAGCATCATATTTTAGGGATATCATTCAAAGGCAAATTATGAAGGTGTAGGAAGTATTTATTAGTATTATTGGAAGGCAGGGTATCAGAGGACAGTTTGGATGAGTTATACAATAGAAACAAGAAGAAAGGAATTTATTGTCAGAAATTAAAAATCTCAGAACTGATGCCATGCTCATGGTATGATATTGCAAGTCATGAAATAGGACGAGTCTTCTCTGATGTCAGAATGAGGACTTTGCAAATAAAGATGCATCAAGAAGTGAGACAGGATTCTCTTAAGTGTTGGGGTTTTTTCCAGCTCTGCTAAGATGCATTTTTGCTCCCATTTGTTTGTAGCTTCACAAGTAGGCAGAGTAAATAGTTGGAGTAGGGCAGACTAAGAGGGCAGACAGGGATAGTCAGAGAGTGCAAAAGCGCTGGGTGGTTGTTACCTCTTGGTTTATGACACTGTCCTATCAACAGAACCTGCCATTTCAGGAGAAGTAGTAAGGAGTAAGATCATTTAGTACTAGAGAAGTCGTTGCTCTAGCTACAGCAATTGCTGGGGGTCTTCCAGCCCTGACACTTTCCAGCACTATTGCCCAGTTTTCATTCTATTCTCATACTTTTCTGTTCCAAGGATAGACACTGCATTTTTGAAGAAAAAATATCCTGAGTTCTGCTAACAGTGCTGAATAGATGTCTTCTTCCATGCTGCTGTCAGTGCTACCTTGTAGGACAGTTAATTGGCATTGAGAGAGTGTTCTTTGTGAAGACAATAGGAAATGTCTTGCAAAAGCATTGTTAGTAAACAGTGCTCAGAGATAGGAGTCTTTGGAAAAAAAAAGTCTGGCAAGAGGCAGGAAGAATCTTCCTGGGTAAGCAAATACGAAATAGGAGTTACAATTCAGCAGAAAGGGATTTAACTTCTGCCTTGAACATATTATTTAACAGGTTCTATCACCCCTTTGTTTTCATCTTGTTGGGTACTATATGTATAGTGTGCCATGCTTCCTTTGGAGTTGTATGCTTCTCCATGAAATAAGCTATTTGAGCTTTCTTCAGTTAGATGTCCTACTGTGGTAGATAATAACTATTATTAGATACACCAAAGGAGAGAGACCTTGGTACATTGAATAAACTAATTGCTGTGTGTAAGCAAGTTTGCTCAGAGAAAACACCATGGGGGAGAAATGCTCAAAAGAGATAGGACAGGAAGCTAGAGAATGCATAGGATGTGGCTGAAGTTTAAAAAACAAAGGTAGCCTTGAGCAGGTCCTTTCTCCCGTTTCATTTGTGATCTAGTTGTTAATGTTTTAAACAGTCTGACACCCCGGTGAGAATGAAGAACCGTTCAGGGAAGAAAGGATTTTAAAAGAGAGAAGGTATTATGAAAATGCATGGATAATATTGTATAGGGAAGTTTTCCTCGCTGAGGCCTATTTGAAGGGAACCAGATGAATCTCCCTCTCCTTTAACACTAGTTGTCTGCTTGTTCTCTTCTGTGCTCTGTTAGCAGCTATCTCACCAATGCACTCATCAATTCTTCCCTTGTTTCTGTAACTTCGCTTCTGCAAGGACTTTCAGAATCTTCTTTCCCAAATTAATTTCCTTAATTCCCATTATTAAAGCTCCCTGCTCCTTCCATGACACATCCAAATAAATATATACAAAATCAGACAAGTGTTCTTTTTCTCTTTCTGTATAATCTTGCTAATACCCTTCTGTCCTTGTCCAGCTACTTCAGACTAGTCTTTACGTATTTGTATCATATAGAAAGAGCAGGGTTTCTCTTGTCTTAGTCGCTGGGCTAATTGCAGTTCTGCCTTTATGGACTCCAGGAGGACCACACATTTAATTGCTAGCCCGCTAAGTACTGGTTTTCTTACAGACCAAACCTTAATTCAAACCGAGGTATAGTTGTTAGATTCTTCAGTTTGTTTCTGCAGCTCTCTGTTATGTCCATCTCTGTGTTCGTTCATTCATTCATTCATTCATTCATTCATTCATTCATTCATTCATTCATATTATCTCTCTTTCTCTCTCTGACCATTAATAGGTGGTCAAGCACTTTATAGCAGACATACATATTTATGTAAAATAATCACAGACAAAATTTACCATATAATTAATATATAGTATGCATTCCAATTTTTTATCCTATTTTCCTTTTCATATTTAAGATTCTGGCATCTTAAGCTAGCAAGGTAGCTACATGCTACTCTGTTTTCTTTCATTCATTTTGTTTATTGCAAAGCTACCATCACCATAGACAATTAAAGCTGAATTGAATCTTAATTCTCATTTCAGCACTTCATATTATTGGAACTTGATGATATTTAGGGTCCATTCCAGCCCTGACCTTTCTATGATTCTATGATCTGTTGCACTGGTCCAGATCTTGTAGTCTCATATTTGGGTATTTTCCAGTAGCATATGTTAGTTGGTTCCTCATATGAATGAATATCTAGAGTGGTAAGATCTGTGTCAGCTATAGCAAGCATAAATGGTTTCTTAGCAGCTGTAATTGGAATCATGGAGATTTTTAAGGGTAAAGGTTACTGCACACAAATGAAGTACATTTGCTGTTTCTTTCTCTGTCTTCTAAGAGTCTTGCTGGGACAAAAAAAAAAAAGTTTGAGTGACACAGAGCTGAAAACTTGAAGCAGAAGCTGTGTTTCAGGGCTTCTCTAAAAAAGGAAGTGGTAAAGATAATAATATTCTCCATTATGCAATAAATTCTAAAAGCACAGTGTCAGTGGCTCAATTTGATGTATGACAGCCCAAAGTTATAAAGAATTGTGCGCAAAAAATTTATAAGATTTTGACCTACCTTCTTGTCTTCTCTTAAAGTTAGGTTAGTGATAAAAGAACTTGTATACATAATAGAAATCCTATAATTAAACTGTATGCCTAATTTGACTGAAAATGTGATTTATCAACATAAATAGTTCCGTATGAGCTATGTCATTTGGCTTGGAATAAGATCTACCCGTCCAGAAAATAAATTGCTAACAGAATTTCCATGCTCACATTCTCTGGTCTTGGACTGCAGAATGAGTCAAGTACTGTCAGATTTTAAATTTTGCTACCGAAAGTAAGCTTTTCCTGGGACATCTGAAGCTGAAGCGAGTTCCTTGTAATTTCATGCCTGTCAGTTTAAAATTGATTCAATGGAATTGCAATGCTTTCTGTGTAGGTCTCATTCCACAATGTCTTCCAGATAAATTGTCCAGTCCTTAGATAAATCGCAAAATTCCCAAAGATGTTCATCAAAAGTTAAAATTGCTGATCCCCAAAACCTTCATTCAGTGTTAAGGCTTTGGGCGTTTATTGGTCTGTAAATCTTTGAAACAACTTGATCTTAATGGATCAAAGTGAGAATACCCTGTTCCTTTCCTTGTGTGCCTGAATAGTGAAGAATATCTGCAGCGCTTTCTGGAGTTGCACGTGGAGTTACTGGTGGATCTTTAGTGTCTGGTGGTTGACATAAGTGACTTACATGTCCATTGCATTCAATTTATTAGACTGTAAACACCAGGGGCTGATGAGCAGTTATAAATTTTTCTTTCCTTTCCTACCTGGGAGCAATAAGTTCCAGCAAAGGAGTAAGATGAAGTCCTGTGGCTGGTAAATATTTCAGTTGGGCCATCAGGAATTTTCGGAACATGCCTGCAGCACTCTATTAAACCCTTGTAACAGGATTTTCAGTACAGCTTTCATTTGCAAGGTTCTTGACAGAAAGCTTAATGTTTTAGGACTACTTTGTTAAGCTCTTTTTTATGGGATGAACAAAGATTGTTGATGGCATAGAAGCTTCTACAAGCTC
The DNA here is from genome assembly GCA_013399135.1 of Heliornis fulica. Taxonomy (NCBI): domain Eukaryota; kingdom Metazoa; phylum Chordata; class Aves; order Gruiformes; family Heliornithidae; genus Heliornis; species Heliornis fulica. The sequence continues at coordinate 48,553 of VXBZ01011891.1, forward strand.
ATTTGTCAGCATACCTATTTAAGAGTATCACAAGTGACAAACACCTTTTTTAAACAACAGAAATATTTTCAATTGAATGTTGAATGAATGAAATGAATAGCAATTGGAATGTTTCCAACTTTTACAAAAAGCTATTACTTTGTGAAATCATTTTCACAAGCAGTTACAGGGAAGCACATAGAAAAAGGGAAAAGAAAACCAAACCCATCCGAACTGTGTGTGTAATAGAGAGGTCTTATGGCCACACTAGGTGGCTCTCATTTGGCACCTCCAACAGCTCTTTCTTCCTTTACCTTTCAGGTATGTGCAAGCCTGCTTCTCCCCTTTCCCATCGAATCTCAGAATATTCTTGTCAGCATTCGTTTTTTCCACTGATTGTAGTGTTCTGTTAGTGTAGGGTTAATGAGAAAAGCTCACTATGCCAAGTGGAACTAACTTACAGATCTACCGTATAGTCTTTGCCAAAGTCTCTTACATCTACCTAAAGAAAGGGGGATTTTTTTTTTCCTGGGATTTTTTTTTCCTGGTGTTCAGAAATGTCTTAATTCTTATATACTGTTAATAAGGCTGTATTTATATAGTTTGGGCAGCTACATCAATGTAGACAGAAAAAAAAAAAAAGAGGAATAGTGAGAGAATTTTTTTTTTTCCTCAATTATTGCATCTCTTTTATAGGGTGATTCTCTTCAGGGTGGTGATGATTCTCCATTCTCAGACTCCATTACACTGGAACAAACAACAAGTAATATTGGAGTCTCAAGTGGACGTGTCAGCCTATGGATGCAGTGGATGTTGCCAAAAATTACTATAAAATTGTTTGCTCCTGATCCTAGAAATAATGGCACAGGTATTCAGCATTGTTCCTCCTAAGCCTCCTCCTTGTTTTAAATTCCATACATGGTTTTATAGCACCACATTGGCTATTGAGAGTATTTATTGACAATATTAAATCCTGTAATGCAGAAATAATGGGTCAGATCTATACTTTAAACTAGAGTGACAAGCTATAGGTAGGTTAGTGCATGTAATCAGACTTCAGTGTTGTTATTTGGCATCAACTTCTCCCTCCATGTGGAAAGATTATTATATCAAATTGGAAATAGGTTGGTTATTTTACATAATAAAATGCTCCAATTATTTCCTTAGAAGAAATCATGATTGATTTTGATATGTTTTAGCAGTGGGCTTTTTTGTATACATATAGGCATGTAGTTTTGTATTGATAATTTCAAATTTAAGCATAATTATGACAGTCTAATCCTTAAAGTAATAGGAAGTTTAACATGGAGATCAACATATAAGTTTCCTTGTCTGTATTGAAAAGACAAATATGTAAAGTACACAGCTTTTTCTTTAATATTGAAGTTGTATTATCATCTGTGCAGTAATAGTTTGAAAGGAACTTGGATTCTCTAGATGTACTGCAGAACTTCAATCTTTTTTTTTTTTTGTTATGAAACACTGCTGCTTAACAATTAACACTGTTACTCATAGAAATGTAAGGAAATAAAGATGCTAATAATTAAAGCTAATTTTCAGAGAGATGTACTTGAGCATTTGATTTTGAAAAAATGAACACCTGACCTCAAACATCCACATAAAAGTCTCTCTACACATTTATATAAAAAAAGTTTGGATTGTAGTTTGGTTTTTTTCTGGTTCCTACTAGTGTGACACACAAAAATTGCTTTGTGAAAAAACTGTGACTAGAAGTTCCATCATCACATTTACAGAGTGCAATATCTCAGAGACATTTCTTATTTAAAAACATGCAAGTTTCCGATTAATAACTAATAATTTTATTTTTTTTTTACTATTACAGAAGTTTGTGTTGTCAGTGAATTAGAAGATCTCAGTGCCTCAGTGGATATGCAGGATGTCTATACCAAAATCAAATGTAAAATAGAAAGCTTCAATATTGACCATTACAGAAACAGGTAATTCCTCTGAATTATTCTGCTTTAATTTCAAAATGAAAAAAAGGTGGAAGGTGGATTTTTTCCCCTTAATTCTTAACCTGAATTTAATGTAGCTTTTAACTTTCAGTGAAATCATTTTAATGCTTTAAGTGATAAAAGTCAGAATTACATTTTCTCAGAATTATGCCTGGTTTCAAAGAAACACATAGAAATCGATACAAAACAAGAGTGTTTTTTCACACTTAAAAATTCCTTAGAGGTTCCTTAAATATTGCTTCATCATCTAACAAATGCCAATATTTAATGATCTATGGTACCACTTCTTAAAAAGAGATTTCTAAAAAATGTTTTACCAGCACTGTGATGCAAGGAATGAAGGTAAATGCCTGTGTCTGTATGACAAGTCATAGTGTTTTGTAGATATACCCAAGTAAAATTTCAGTAATTGATGTTAATAAGTATATAGCAATTTTAGCAAATCTTTTTATTTGAATAGTTTGCTGCACTAATGTTACTGTGTGCATTTGGCACCCAGATAAACAGTTCTGTAGTTAAAAGCTTTAGAACATTTTTGGCACTGAAAATGACAAAATATTTAGGAACACAGATCATGTTGACTTAGGAGCCAATGTCTGCAAGGTCTTATTCTACACTTACCATTCCCTGTGTACAATAGGAAGGAGATTTTGTTTTAGCTTAGCAAAGCTACCAACATTTCTGTGACTTTTTTCCTACTCAGCTAACAAAAATTTGAATTCCTCCTCTTTTGCCAAAATTAAAATGCAGTTATTATCTGTACATATGATAATAATTTATAATTAAAATTTGTACAATATATATTTTAAAATATTTTAAGTGATTCTTTAAAATGCTTTGGGATCCCAGTTGCTAGGTGCTCTTAGCAGGCTTCTTTGTCCACACATTCTGTGGAAAGTTTGAGAGAAGATATTTCGCCCCCAGGAAGCTACTGCTCCATTAGAAATGTTTTCAACTTAAGGATGTTCTTGTTTTCTAAAGTTATATTGAAGCTTTAAAAAAAAAAAAAGTTATTCCAATTAAAAAAAAACATTACTGTTCTAATTTCATAATCTCTTCGAAGTACCTTTCTGTTTCTTTAAATCTCTGTGGAGTAAAAGCAACAGCAGAGATTGGATAAGGTGAACGTTCTGTCTTCCAGGCCAGGGGCAGACTGGCAGTCAGGACATTGCGAAGGAATATTTCTACAATGCAGAGAAAAGCTTTTGGTGAGATTTCTTTAGTAAACTAAGGTGTTTACCTGAATGAAACTCTTAAGCAACATATTCTTCTTTGTTCTTAAATATGATAAAAAGTGTGATACCAAGAACTGTAGTACAAAGCACATTATGATATTTAATATCTCATTTTTTGAAAGAATAGTATGCTTTTGTAAAGTAAATGAGTGCAGCTTTTCACTCACAGTTTATTGGTTCTTGAAATCATTCTCCTCATTCTAAAAAGCTCTCTGCTGAAAATCCATGTGTAAGTTCCTTTTTTGAATGAAGGATTTTACTATATTTTCATTCTCCTGTGTCTTGACTGCTTGCTATAGGTTGTCCTGTCACACAAAATTTGACAAAACTTCATGACATTCAAGCTTTCTGATCAAATTTCAGGTTTTTAGGAAAAAGTATCTCACAGGCTTCATCTGGCAGTTCTGTAGAACCGTGCAATTTTAATGTAATTTTTTTTTTGCTTATAGCGATAATTTTTGTGTTGTTTTTGTCTTCCCCTCTTCCATGCCTTGTTCATTTTTGTTACCTCAAGCCTTGGGGAAGATTCTTGGTCTCTGGGGCAATATGGAGGTGTGTTCCTTTCCTGTACTGACAAGCTGAATAGACGTACGTTGTTGGTTCGACCCATCAGCAAGCAGGACCCTTTCAGTAATTTCTCTGGCTTCTTTCCCTCTGTAAGAATATTTTTAAAATTTTTTTTTTACTGCAGAACTTCCACTAATAAATACGAGATGGTGTAAAAAAAATAAATAATTTTTGAGTAGATATGGGAATGGGGGTTGATGGTTTACAGCCTGGTACATAACAGCATGATGGAGTCAATGAGATTAATTTATATTCAAAGTGAGCATATGCAGTAATGTTTGGAGACCAAATATGTCAGTGTGAGATATTTAAACCCCCTTTTTTTTTTTTTGGTCTGTTTATTCTATAAAGACTTTATATGTTAATGACATTGGGCTCTTCACACACGTATGGCTGTAAAGTATCTTTTTATGTTAGCGGAAGTTCTGTGTGGTCTGATTTATTTTCAGCATGAATATTGATTGGTAATACTTTCTCTTATTCTGTTTATTTCCATTCTTTTAGGCAATTGGCTTACTGATTTGTTTTAATTCACGTAATCATAAAAGCTTCCAGTTTTCAGCATTTAAGCTATGTATCCTGTTTATTTAATAAAGATATGTTTTTCTGTCAGTAAGATTTAAATGGCATTAAATTGTGTAGAATCACATTTAAGAAGTTGAAAGAAGAAACTAGTTGTAAGACGTAGTTGCTTTAATCTGTGCTCAGGCGATAAAAGTTAGTATTGAAACAGTCATATAGAATTGCATCAAAATGCTTAGTATTACACTGTAAAAATAATGATTTCCCTAGCTATTGCTTTTACATTTTTCACTCACTAAGAAATATATGACTAAAACACCTTCAAAGATAATATGAAAACTATACTATACGTATTCTGTGAGCGAAGCATAATACTGTGATCTTTATCTGGGACCTGTGCCCTTCTCAGTGAAGGAATCTGCTATTTCTGAAGTACAGGGCAACATATCTTAAGTGATATCCTTTAGCATGTGCTATAGCTATTCTCATTAAATACTCAGAGGTGATGAGGGCAAAACCAGCTCAATTCTTTGAGTATTTTATTAACTGTGAGTAGTTTATCCACCCATATTTAGATGGAGTGACATGGTCTGAGCATCCAAGCATTATTTTAGCACCTCTGGAGTTTGCATATGCAGAAGGAATCATGCAGAGGAGTCAGATATACTTCTAAAAGGTCCAGAGTGAGGGAGGAATCAAAGTATTTAACTGTTTGAAAGATTGTCAGAAAAATTTTCATAAATGTATACCATTGAATATATGTGAGGGTTTTTTTGCTGGTTGATTGGATTTGAATTTCATACAATATAAATAATCAAAAAAGAAAAAATGTTCAGTGATTTGTAGTTTTAGTTGACAGAATACAGTAAGTGTGGATGCACTGTGGATTGTCCATTCAAAAAAAATGAAAGAATTTTTTCCTGCTCTTCAGGGAGACTGGAAATACAGAACCCTGAATATTCCAACTAATGGAGAATATGACAGTTGCTGGATGTTATATGTGTACATTTTTGAAGCAAATTGTTTGTTTGTTTGTTTTTCCCTTGAAATAGGCAACTGCAAAACTTTTAGATGGCTCACACCAGCAACATGGATTTCTTTCTCTCACTTACACCAAAGCTGTGACAAAGAATGTGCGTCACAAATTGATATCAAGAAATGAACGAAGAACATTCCATAAGCTGTCAGAAGGTTACACTGATGGTTCTCCTCACTTTCTTCATGAGATTCTTCTCTCTGCTCAGGCTTTCGATGTGGTTCTCTGTTTTCCTTTGCTTAATGCAATTGCAAGCATTTTTCAAGCCAGGTTGCCAAGGAGTCAGAAGGAGAAAAGGAAATCCCCAGGGCAACCTATGAGGACTCATGCTCTAACTTCCCGCAGTTTGCCTCTGATTTATATCAACACTGGTGTAATAAGAGTCTTTTTTCCCCAAAATGAGGAAGATCGTCATACTGCAGAAGGTACAGTGTTCTGTGTTGGAGATACTTTGCTGTTGAACCTTGTAGACAAATACTCTAAGTTAACTCTTAAGTTAAATTGCTGACCATTGCTTAGGGCCTTCAGTTTTAAGGGTCAGAGATAGGAAACATCTAACATTCATGCTACTTGTCTGCAGATTTGCTGAAAAGTTGAGGGATCTATCTGATCTTTGCTTTCCCAGTGCCTATAGAGACTTATAAAGTAAAAACGGTCAGGAAACATGAAAAGAGAAGTTAACCCAGTCCTGCAGTGGTGATTCTTGTGCCAGCTGTCATTATGATGATACCAGTTCAGTCTTCCATAGACGCCTTTTCAAGCGATACAGTGGACGCAGGGAGCCTTAGATCTTTTGGAAGTTAGCACCTGTTAGCAGTAGTGAGGCAGGTAGATATTCTAGTTCTGATTGGAGAATGTTATTAAAACATATCTTGTGATTGTATATCACCAGTAGGTGATAGAGTTTCATTTTTTTATATTAAGGCTTAGTTGAAGCTATCCAAATTCCTCTAAGTAAGAGACTTTCAGGTGTTTACAGAGGTGTGGACAGCATCAACTGTCCTTGTTTTCCCTTCATACATAAAATACACTTACATCCCTATAAAATCTTATATATAAAAGATGTTAACATTACATTTTGTAACATCATCAATTTTCATAGAGATCTTTTTTTTTAAAAAAAAAGGAAATACTATTTTAGATGTATCGTGATGCATTTAGAGAAGTCTATAGATCTGGAAGGTTTTTTACCTTTATATATGATAGCACACAATATAATTCTAAGAGTATGCTCTTCAGATTTTTCTCGTAACCTAATTGCAAGATGTGTAGACAGTGAGAACTTACATAGATCATTTTTTTTGCCAGCATCCCCTGCAATTTTCCAACTGGGAATGCTGAAAACGTGGAAAGATAAAATTAGACTGGCTGCGTTGGCAAGAAAGAATTATGATTCTGGTTGGAAGGGCGTTCTAGGGTATTCTGTCAAGGAAATCTTTTTTTAAAAGTATGTTTTTGTAGCTTTTTAGCTGTATACTTCATTAAAACGAAATGATAAAAAACTTTCTCTTGATGCTCTGCCTTGCTTAAAATCCAAGCAAGGAAAAGAATTGCCATGGTTAAGTATGGATGCAGGAGGACAAGCTATCTGTGCTATTAAAGATTAGCATTACTAAATTAACGAAAAAGCCAGCTGAACTCTTCCACTGGAAAATTCTGATCTACCATCACTATGAAAATCAGTTCCATTCTACTTTCATTTCCTCCTTCATCCCAGAATTTTCCAAACTCTCCTCTGTTTCTGAATGTGAAAGAAACCACTTCTCTCATCTGCTGCTTATTTTCTTCAAGAACAATAAAAATTAGAAACAATAATAAGGAGTAAGAGTTGAATATGGCCCACATTGCTGGTGTGCTAGGTCAGAAAACCGTTATATGTTGTGGAGATGTGGTACTGTAATAGTATAGCTACCAAAACTACCCTACTCCAATTGTGATTTTAGGTATAGAGTTAAAAATCTGTTCTTTATTCATGCAGTCCAAAACCTAACTTGCATCATGAACTGTGGTACACAAACACTATGAAATAATCAAAATCATTATTTTTCTCCCAAGGATTTTACATACAGGCTGCACGAATACACCCACACAATTTATAACTTTTTATTGCATAGGTTTTGCAGCAGCACTAGACTGACATTTCTTTTTGAGGTGGACAAAAAGCATTCTGTCCTAGGCCATTAGCAAAGCTGCTTTCCGTCACAGTTTGATCTGTTAATACATCAGGTGGGGTTTCAAACTCTGGCCAGCAACTCTCATTTACTTACTGATGAAGACAAGGCAGCTAAATATGGAAAAGCACTACATAACAAATAGAAATGAGAAATACTGCACAGCAAAACATTATAAATAAAAATTTTAAATTACCGAGAAAATGCTAAGAAGTGGTAAAGACAATCAGTGTGTGGATGGTTTGAGGACAATAGTTTGGGGTTTTATACAGCTTGGATTTTTAGGACTAAGACATCAGGGTTCATTAGAAAGGACATGATAAATTTATTGATAGTGAAAAAGAAAAGGCAGCATACCAAATAAACGTATGTCCTGCATTTGTAGAAGAGATATATTCTTGTCACATGAGTATTACACCCAACTTTGAAGTCTGTCATAACATATGGTCTGTAACATCCTCCCATCTTTTCTATTAAACAGTTTCAAATCAGTCAGAACAACTTGTGCTCGGTGTTCTCAGTCTTCTGAGACTAATTTCTAACACAGCTTGGAAGAGCAGCTTTTAGACAGCTGAAGGTGTGGCTAGTAAAATGAAAAGTGTGATGTTCAAATGCAATTAAGAAAGATAGTTTTATTGCTCTCCGCCAGACAATGTAAAGGAAAAATATTGTGGGATTCATTTAATAAAGAATTACATATTTGTTACACTACAATGAATATGGTTTTATGGAAAATAAGTCTTGTTAAAGACATCTGATTTCCATTCTTCGTTATGGTTACAATTCTAGGTTGATAAAATGTTTGCAAAGGTTTGATATGCTTAGACTTTCATAAAAAGCTTGACATTGTATCTCGTAGTATTCTAATTAAAATTAATCCCTGTAAGATATCTGTGGAAATGTTAAATGAATTAAAAGTGGCTAACTAAAAATCTAAAAAAAATAGTCAATTGGGAATAATAAGTGAAATTGGTATTTAAAAATCTGAATGTAAATCTAAAACTGCTGTCATTAACGTATGTCGCTAAGAATTTCCTGAGGGGAAAAAAAACCCTCCTTAGGACTCCAGGCCATGCATCTGTATAGCTGGCTTACATCACTGGTTGTAGAAATTATACTAAATCTTCTAAACCTAAAGTTACATATCAAGCAGAAAACTTACTTCAACCGTATCTTCAGGGCTGGAGAGACCATCATGGGAAACAGTGGCTGAAAACAGCTTAAGGGTCACAGTGGGCTTAGTGAAAAGAAATAAGGGCAGTAGCTTCACTTCTGAATATGGCAGATGATGGAATATCATGTCCAATTTGGTTTTTATTATAAAAATGGGAATTAATAAAACTGGAGAGTGCTGAAAAGCACCGCAAATGTTAATCAAATGCTGGAGAAGAAACCTTATGAGGAAGGATTAAATAGTGTAATGTGTTCAGCTCAGCAAAAAGACTGAGACGAGATGTTGAAACCAAGTGAGATTTTGAGCACCATCATTACACTTGGGTGTAATTTTTCCTAGATCATATTCTGTAGTGTAAACTTTTTTTGTACCTCAGGTTTTAAAGTATTTACAGTGACTGTGATGATGTTGATGGCATTATTCACATATTTGAAAAAACTAAATTATGGATTAGCAAATGGAGGTATGAATTCATCATCCTAAATCATCCTCAGATTACCACTCTTTAGAAAACAGCTGAAAATATTCATGTAATTCTTTCTAAAATAGACTTAAATTAACCTACAAGAAGCTGCACACCAAAGAACTTTGCTCAGGCTTGAAATAATCCTAAACTACTTACATAATATAGACCATGCTGAATAGACCTGTGTTTATTTTGGTTTTCTGTAGGGGAAAAATTAAAATTCTTAAACTAAGTTATATTTTCTTGAGAACCACTTCTCAGAATAAGGCATTTCCCACCTAATTAAGTTGCAATTACAATATGAAGGATATTTAATACCTTCACTCCTTTTTCTTACATGAGTATTAGAGAAAGAATACAATTAAGTGCCCAGTGGCAGGAATCCTAAAACTTAGTACGAAGCCATGAGAATATTTTTGATCTGAAAGTTGAAAATGTTGTCTCTGATTTAGTCACAAACAGGATTTTGTTGTCACCTTAAGTTTTCTACCTTAGCCCTGGAAACAAAACCTCCAGTATATGGTTTTACTGTGCTTTGAGGACTAAAGGATTTGACTTTTTCCCCCCCACACCAAGTAAATGAGGTTCTTTTAGGTAAATCCATTGTGTTCTGACTTTGTTGTGTGTCATAACTTGTCATAACTTGTGTTACCATTCTGCTGCATGGTTCCTGCAGTATTCCCTACAGTTGTTTCAAAATACCGGAATTTCTGTGACTTCTGTGATTTATGTCTGTTAAAGGATATACATGTATAGCTGCAAAGCGCGGTGTCTTATTCACCAGGATGTTAGAGGATCTGAAGAAGCCATTTTTTAAACTCATATATTTCCACACCGAGCCTCTCAATCTTCAGCAAAAATATTTAAACTCTGTCCTGCTACTGTCATTTTGTTTTCACAACTGTATATCAGAGTCCTCAGAATCTGCTTGGACATGGAAGCAAGTGTGATCTCATTCTTTCCTTGTCGCGCTGGAGTTAAAGTGAATCGTTCCGCTTCAGAGTTGAACTCGTTGGGCTTGTGTCACCTGTTCTCAGGAGCCTCCTAGTTAAAGTCTTCTGAGCAGAGGCTGATCCAAGTGCTTTGTTTATGTCTGTGTCTGCTAAGAAGGAGTTGCAGTACGCTCAGTTGTTTCCTATATTGAAACTTCACAGAGCTTGTTTACTACAAGAGATGTGCTGCTGTTGGAGGGGGGACATGATGGACAGAACTTTTAGGGTTTGTATCTAACATGAGCACTGCTTTTCAAACTAAGAATTTATACATGTGGCTGAAATTTGAATATGATGGGGATCAAGTGGAAAGCAGGGATTTTTCTTCTTGGAGTAAATTAGTTATTGATGTGGAATTTACTATCCAGTACTACATCTTGTTCTTTGTATTTGTGTCAGATTTCAGATTCTCTTGTTTCAGTACTTGTGTTTGAACTTTTCATGTGTGTTGCAACCCATACCAAATGCTGCTGGGATGGTTAGTTACACTGTAATATCCTGCACTGTTTTACATCTGAGGGACTCGGGTCCATATTAAAACGTGTGTGAGATTAAGAGGGCTTTACATGATGATACATCAGCAGATAATTGTTGCAGAAATGGGCAGATCACAAAGTCATCTGTGGAATCAAATGTTTTGGACCAAAAGAAAGAAAAAAAGAAATAAAAATGGGAAGGTACAGACCAGGATTTAATTGTGTGATAAAACTCTCTGGGCAAATTAAATTACAGTAGTTTTTTATGTCTTTTATATATCACAACAGTGGTATTGATTTTATGGTGTGGGATTTTTTTGCGTCAGTTGTTGCTCCTGAGCAGAACTGAATCCTTAGCAGAGATTCTCATTTAGATTTTTTTTTAAGAATTAGTTTTTCAGTGTTTCTGCTATGTGCATTTGACCTTTAATCAAACACACATTTCCTCTTCTCCTAACTACAGCTAATCAAGCAATTAAAGAAGACACTTTGGTTCTCAAGATTGGATCTGTCTCAATGGCTCCTCAGGCTGACAACCCTCTTGGTAGAGCTGTGCTCAGAAAAGATATTTATCAGTAAGTGTGTGTGTGTGGGGGGGGGAGTTGTTGGGGGGTGGGAGTGTTTGATTTTCATATATGGTCTCAGAAAAATTCATTTTGGGAGAAGTTAATTGATCAATAAAACGGGTACGTGCGGCCTGTAAAAATACTTTTCACATACAATCTTTTGATATTCAAAACCAGGTTTTTCTGATTTTCTTCACTTGTGGGTTTTCAAATCCATTTAGACAAATCAAGTTCTTCTGTGAAATGCTGATGAATAACAGAATTTAAATGTCAAGTCATTGTGAAGCTTAGACTCACAGATGAGAACATTTTCAGAGGCTTTCTTTTATTCAACTGCTACTAAGTTTACCTAAGAGTAAAGGAAATTTTGTATGACTACCGAAGTGCTCAGTAGCCATATAGTGTGAAGGAGGTAGATCTTTATTATATAAATGGTAAACATATATTCAAACTGTAGGATTCTTCATGTCACGTAGATCAAAGCTGAAAAGAACGCAAACTTCTAAGGAGCTCTTTTCCAGTAAACACATTTTTTGTGAAAATGTCATGCTCTGGATTCTGTCACCAAGTATGTGCAAACCACACTAATCATATATAGGCAGCAAAACTGGTGAACATATGTAATCAACATGATAAAAGTAATATATGATCCTTAGTAGAGTTGGCACTGTTGCCAGACATGAAAGTACAGTTGCAAATAATATCAAGTGAGAAAAGTCACAGAAATACAGATGAACAAGTGTCTTATACTTCCCGTTGGTCTGTTTTTCAGATGTGGCAATATTTTTAACTACTTCATAGTGCTCTTCAATAGAAATTACAAACATCAAAATCTTTTCTCAGCACTAAAACATTTACTGCCTAGAAAATGACAGCAAGTTTTACTTTTGACAAGACTAGGATTTTTAGGAGACCATGAAATATCTCCAGTTTCTATTCTGATAACTAAGAAGCTCTAAAAGAGTCTTTTCTTTATACTCTCACATGGAAATATTTAAATTAGTTATTTTGCTTGTATTTTTAGTTCTTGTAGATTTTTTTTAATTTGTTTTGTTTAAAATGAGCATTGTATCTATTGTGTTAGGGAGCTGCCATGGGAGAAATCTTACAGCCTGGCACCAGCAATAGCTTTGGGCAGCAGGGCCTGACCCAGCTCTCAGTGTACCCACATATAAAATATTTTCCGAACAGTTGTACAGGCTCCTCTTGTTTCTGCCCTCTGACAGAGGAGACTCCCATCTGATATCTGCTTTGAGAGATAGAGAATCAAATGTAGCTTCTGATCCTCTCACAGTAATAAAAAAAAAAAAAAAAACTATGAGGAAAAAAATAATCCACTATCGTGAAGTAGAATCTGGAAGTTTCAGCTTCCATAAGTTATTCCTGTCATCTAGGGGAACTGTGCAATATTCCTTGCATGCACGTTACAAATAGTGAGTAAGCAACAGGATGGATGCAGTTTTCATCTAAAATCAGTGAAGTGATGCCAATTTATATTTTTTAGTCTGATATCTTTGCATATGTAGCTTTACCTGAAATGCAGAAATTCTGTGCTTTTCAAACCAAGAGTCACTCAGTTCCTTAAAGGTTCTGATGTCCTTTTGCATTATGAGTCTTATATACGTAAGCATTCCAGGCTAGATTTGTGTAGTGGGTATTTGATTTTTCTAGTTTTGCACAGTTACCATATGCTCCAATCCTTCTTTAGAAATTGAGACACCAACTAGGTAAGGTAGAAATAAACACTGGGCCACAGACATCTCTCGTCTGACCATTACTGTATTCTTTGTGACCAGTCTCACAACATAATGCTACCTGTGTCTTTTTCTGAGAAATATCTGCCATTTTCAGTAATTTCCTCTAACAGCTTTGGTGACTGTTCTTCTCAGCAGCTGTCAAATGACTTGGTCTTATCTTCATTCCTTTAATCATCCAATTATACTAGCTTTAGTGTTTTAAAAAACGTCAGGGCAGAGTGTCAAGTTACTTTGCCGAGTTTTATGAGACAATATTGAAGTTGATAGTGGGTGGTCTTTTAGTTTTGGGAAGAGGGTTACAATTTTGATTTGTTTAAGCAAGCTTCAACACTTTTGAGCAATATGGAGTTTTTCCTTTTGAAATTAGAAATATGAAGGTTCCAGTTTGGAGTCAAAGTGGATGGGTTTTCTACTTTCAGAACGTACTGTAGTTACAGAGTCATGGTTGAAGATAGCCATTCATTTTTTTTTTACATGGCAGCCACTGCTGTTAGACCAGCAGAGCTGTAAGTGGAGTTAATTTCACCACTTGCCAGTTTTTCTTTAGAAAATATAATAATACAAAGGTTTTTGTAACGTTAAGGCAGGACACACAGTCTATATTCAAGTAAAAAACCCAACAGCAGTGTATTTTTACAACATAGGCCTCATGTTAGTATGTGTTTCTCCAAATAGGAGGTTGCTTAACTTGAACAGAATTTGCCCTTTTTAACCCGTCTGTGGTAGATGGTACTAGATACCAAAACTGTGTAACTGGAACTAATACATAATCCTTAAAAATCAAGTAGTAGAATGAGCATGCCCACACAGCATGTAACTCACGTAGTTTATTGAAAGATTTCTTAGTAAATATCAGAAGTGGTACAAATAATACAGTATTCATCTTAAGAGACTCCAAAAAAAAATCACAGCAGCCTGATGATTACTGAAGAATTAGCTGCTACAGCATTCTAATAATCCCAACATGTCATCTTCTGTCTTTTTCCAACCTCTTTTCCACTCTAATTTGCTGCTGCTGCTTTTAATAGAATAAAAGAAAATAAATCATTCCCTGAACCACTGTCTTTACAGTGTTTCTGGAGTGGGGATACAAATTTAATTTGTGGTGTCACTTTGGTTTAAACAGTCTTCTGTTTAGGTCTGAACTACAACCACATGCAATTAATATCACTTTTATAGTGTTTCATGGGAAAGAAGAATTTTTGCTTCTCATTTAGAAACTGTTCTTTTAGGAAAGGCTGAGAAACTTCTTCATGGCTAAAGGCTGAATAGAATTTCCAAATATCATTTGATTTTGTCCCATAAATTCATACACGAAAAACTGAATTTGTTCATGTATCATAAACAGAATGCCAGTGCATGAAAGGTAAACCTGGTATGACTGAAGTTCATACAACATAAACCGGGCCACTTCTGGCCTTTAAGCTGAAGTAACTCCACCTTTTTCTCAGGAAAAATGCTTATTAACTTTGAGAGAAAACTAAATTTAAAATGGAATGTTGGAAAAATAATGTGCACCAAAAGTTTGGACACAAATATTTTTTCAGGTGATGTAAGTTGGAAAGAAATGTATTGACATAGTAAATTCAGTTTTCTTATACCATGTAAAAATCAGTCTAAAAATAACTATTTCCTCCAGTAGAAAATGGACTAATGAAGTTAAGGCTATTAATACACATATTAGCAAAGTTGCATGTACCATATTCATAAATATAGGGCTCCTGAAAGGAGAGCAATGACTTTTTTTAGCTGGTCACTGTATGAGACTATTTATCCTTTCAGATTTCTTTATTTTCCTATTAAATCTTAGTAGTTGGTTTTTTTGTTTGTTTTAATCATTTCTCATTAATGATACATTCCTATCAAGAAAGTGTCAGTTCTGTGGAGCAGATACCAGAACTGTTTGGGATGGAGCCAGGGACCAGAACAGAGGTCAGGATGCAAGCAAGGCAGCTGCCTAGTCTGGCTAGGGACTAGAGGGAAGAGCTGTTAATACTGTGGAGGAGTCAGTCAGAGAAAATGAAGTTTCTTCTGAGCAGTGAAGGAGAGAACCACGTTTCTGTGGGCTTTAATTTCATATTAATCTTGAGATTGGGTGAGCTGCTCTGTGAAGATGACTTAGTAGTTTGCAGACAAACAAGATGATGTGGTCATTTCTTGGCTTGTGTGATCATGCAGTGTACCCTGGAACTTCTGAAGGGGTCAAATGAATAGTCAAATACATTTGACAAAGAAGAGAGAAGTTTAGGTTTTGGGGAGGAAGAGTGCTGAAATAGGGGAAGTGCGTCAATGCCCTGATGGAGTGAAAGTCAGCCAGTTATTTGATATCAGAGAAATTACATAGGAAGGAAATTTTATGAACACTATAAACTACAAACACACACAAAAAACGCCCCAAAAACATATCTTTGGAGAAAAATGTTGCATTTCTCAGGCCTGGACTCGCTCTTTTTGGGTCTCTGGTGTCTAGTAAGATACACATTCCAATTGAAGTTTTTTTCATCGAGGTTTTCATAAAACTCATCTATGGATATTTTGGTACCTAACATGGTATGCTTCTGCTCCAATCTTAGTGTCATGAAATTAAGAATTTAAATGTATGCCAGCTGCACAGATGCTTTTAGCAGTTGTGGTGTTTGTAACCATACTTGGTTCTCTTTGGAGTACATCAGTTAAAATTTCTTATTAGCAGTGAGCACTTCTCTAAAAACTCAAATACATGTTTTTATGTGGAGAGTGCTAACAGCAGTTATTTAGCTGATTCTGTTAGAAAAACCCAAGGGAGGCATAGAATTATTGAAGAGTTTCAGGTGGAAGGGCCTTCTTTACTTCATTTGGTACATCCTCCTACTCAAAGCAATTTAGAACAAGTCAGTCAAGGCTTTCTCCAAGCAATGAACCTAGAATATTGTTTAGATCTGTTTGATAATCATTTGTCAAAAGTTATTTCTTATGATTATCATGCAGTTCTGAGGGCACCAGGCCAGAAGATCCTTTTTCATGTATGGAGAAGGCTGCAACAAACAGAGGAGCATCTCCTGGGCTAGCTCAAAAATCCACATTTCCTTCTTTGTGCTTCTTCATATGTCTCCTTTGTCATTTCCTTAGTACTTTCTCTTTTAATATAAGTGCTTAATGTAGAATATCAGCATGACTAAATAACAGTGCTTCAGAGAAATTGAACTAATCACGTCTGTAGTAATCTAATTCAGTTTTCTGTCCCATTATTTCACATTCTGTGAGATAATTTTGTCACCTTTCTAGATTACAACAGCATTTCCATGTATATACAAGTAGTGAGTGAATAATGTCTGAGAATACCTCTTCACAAATCCCAGCAACAGATCTGTTACTCTGACAGAAAAATTAAGACATAGTAGATGTGTGGTTCTCCCTAAACATGAAGCAGCACAGAGCTGAAATTGAGATGACATTTAGTTCTACTTCTGTATTGGGATAAAGGTATAATACTGTGTATTTGGTATAATACTGTGTATATTATATCAAATACTGTGTTATCTGCTCCATTATATACATAAATGCTAACCATCCCCAAGCCAGTTGCTTTGAGCAAGTTCTGACATAAAATATTTATTAATAGAATATTAGAAAGTACCCATGAACAAATAATAAATAAAGAGTAAAATAATTTTTAGGTAAAATGTTTTTAAGACAAAAATGAGTAGCTAACAAAGGGCACAGAGAATACAGACTGTTCAGAGGCTCTTGTGAAACAGTCTTGCTTATGAAGTCCAGAATAAGCATTACTAAACTATCAAATCCTGGAACTGTAGGTGAACAGAATCACAAGCTTTCCACAGCCTGGCCAATAAAGAATCTAATTGTTGTCCACGCTCTGGATTCATCATTTTTGAGATCCAAGGATTTCATTCATGTCATACATCAAAGCTTAATAGTCCAGGTCTGAATGTTCCATGGTCATTTTCATGTGTAGATCTTTCATAGATCAAAGCATAAAGCTGTCCTTAGACTGTTTTCAATTTGTGAATGTAAATGGAAATTCTTTAACCACCACCACCACTCCCCCCACCTCCAAAAAAAAAAAAATTATATATAGTTCAATCATGAAAAGGTTGTTGTAAATTATTTTGTATTTTTCTTAAAACTTTACATCAAGACAGGTCTTTTTAATTATAATTATATCTAACCTATTATGTTTTCAATTTTTAACTTCTCTCAATTTTAACTCTCAGCTGTTTACAAATAACAAAACAATGTTGTTTTTTAAATCAAATACTTGCTATTTATCTTTGGTTCAAAGAGCTTTATCTAGAATATGCATGCAGTAATCATTTATTGCCCATAATTGGTAAACAGAAATCCTTTAAAAAGGATTTTAAAATCAGAGCAGTGAACACTTTTGTGTTGTCTGTGGTGATAATGCTGGAGTGAGAGGAAGGAAGGAATGGTAGAAAGAGTTTAGGAAAGAAGCACATACAGTGCCCGCAGTCTGTGTGGAAATCTGTTTTTTCTTTCAAATGTGGTTTGGAAAATCAAATGCTTTTCAAAACTTTTTAACAGCACCCACATCTATAAGCAACTTCTCTTCAGAAATATTTTTAGTTCAGTATTAAATTGCTGTGGGACATATTTAAATTAATAAAGCTATTCCTTTAAATTGTTCTTGCAAAATCCTTATAACTGTAATATTATCAAAGAGTTAATTCTTTATGTTTTCCTTTTCAAACCAATTACCATTTTTTTATAAATATTTTTTTGCATAGAACTGTAATGTTAAGATATTTAAATGTTTCCCAGAATGCATACCTAATATGAATAATTTCCTTTTAAGAATTGATTATAGTGATTTTTCCATTTNCTTTTTTTTTCTTATTTTATTTATACTCCACTGAAGCCTATTTGGTAGACAAACAAGGAATTAGCTAATGCTGTCCAGAGTTTCTTGTATTTTTCTTTCAATAATGGCAAAAAAGGTAATCAGTGAAAAAAAAATGTATGCATACATCGTTTTTGGTGGAAATGTGAG
>VXBZ01011891.1:66589-83083 GCA_013399135.1 Heliornis fulica
TAGAGGTTTAAAACGGTGAAGGTAATATTATGTAGGGAAAAAAAAAAAGTAGTATTTGAAGGAGAGATATTTCTTTTATTTATAGAAATTGTGAAATAATGTTACAGACACTACCACCATTTACAGTTCTTTCCTTCCTGTGCTAAGGCAAAAATTATAACAGTGAATATTCTAAACTTGTTCCTGTAATCTGTTTTCCCATTTTTTAAGATCAGGATATTTTATTCCTCAAGATATGGTTTGGTTTTTTTTTTAACATTGTTCTTTCTGTGTTTAATTTGGATATGCAATATTCTTTTCATTTAATAATGTTTAGCTTTATTAATTGTTGAAATCGGGTTTAAATAAAAATATACATATTAAATAGGAAGTACTAAGTATTGTCCTTTATAATCCTTTATAATTGTACTCAAATCCATGCTTTTTGTAGCATGAGAACCTTAGGAAAGTTATCTTTAACTTCCATAATACTACGCCTCTCTCTGGAATAGGGTTTGAAGTAAAGTCTTCCCCTGCTTTACATTTTTTCTTCGTCTATCTTTAGTAGAGAGACAAAAAAAAAAAAAAGGGCTACTTAGACCTTTCACCCAGTAAAATATTCACATACATGGATAGCGTTACATGGAAACACCATTCCTAATTAACATTGGCATGTTTGAGGCTATTGCAGCAGTTATTAATTTAAAACCCGCAGTGGAAACTAATTGTAAAGTAACAGCTGGAACTGCCCATTTAGTTTCAGAAATGTAGCTTATTAATTATCTGGTACCAAAAGCTATTCAAAGCTAAATTTATATTTGGAATTCAACTTTATTTTTACTTGAAATTTCTCTAATTGTGAGTTTTACTGGAGTCTGTAATAATACATAACTGTTGAGCCTATATACATATATTTAAAATACATTTCCTAATAATGTGGTAGTAAAAATAAAATTAATTTCCTAATATGAAAACCATTTGTACAACTTTTTCTCCTAAATTCATCAATTCAATTACTGCGTGCTCAATACACATAAATGCTCTATATTTTCTCTTTCCCTTAGTAGCACTGAATTTTAAATCTGATTCTGAGAATATTTTTTAATACCTTTGTGCAGTTCCTCATTGAAAACAAATTGAAATATGCTTTAATATAAATTTTTCTGTCAGAGGGCACAGCCGTTAATGTGTCATTTAAGCTTTCATTTGTTGTTCATCAAAGCAGCTCTTTTGGAAACCTTATTAAATATATTCTTTTAAAAAATCACCTAACTGTGAATAAAGAATGAATTAAAAGGAATAAAACAATTCATTCAAATAAATGAAATTTGTAAAATCATTAAAGCTGTCTTTTGAAGTCTCCCAGTAACTCCCAAATATTTTTTGTATTTAAGAAAAAAAACATTAAAATTACATCCCTCCTCTTTAATTTATTGTTACATTCAATTCTTTTTTGAGCACTCTGTAGGTATTCTGTCTGCAAACTCCTTCCTTCCTCTTGACTGGGTGCACTGTTTCTGCCTTGGCTGAGGTGTTCTTTACCCGAGCCACATCCTAGCCCTTTGGGAGGAGGAGGAGGAGGAGGCAGGAGGAATGAAATTCATTTTACAGAGATTAGCAGAGATGTGTACATGTGTCTCAAATGGTCTTCCTCCATTTAGGTAGGCAGAGATTTCAAAGAGCATCTTCTGAGAACTCTCTAATTCCTTAACTTTGGCCTGGAAGGTGTTTGAATGGGACTCCAGTGGTGAGGTGTTGTGAGGAGAATCACTCAGAGCTTGGGCACCTTGTGGTGGTGTCTGTTCTTTAGCAGTACAGGGCAGTGCAGTTGTCTCCCAGTGTACCACAGAATCATAGAATGGTTCAGGCTGGAAGGGACCTTAAAGATCATCAAGCTCCAACCCCCTTGCCATGGGCAGGGACACTTCTCACTAGACCAGGCTGCTCAAGGCCTCATCCAACCTGGTCTTGAACACCTTCAGGGAGGGGGCAGTCATCACTTCCCTTGGCAACCTGTGCCAGGGTCTCACCACGCTCAGAGTGAAGAACTTCTTCCTAATGTCCAACCTAAATCTATCCCCTTCCAACTTAAAACCATTCTCCCTTGTCCTATCACTAAACACCATTCTAAAAAGTCCCTCCCCAGCTTTCTTGTAGGCTTGTTCAGGTACTGGAAGACCACTATAAGATCGCCTTCTTTTCTCCAGGCTGAACAGCCCCAACTCTCAGCCTGTCTTCATAGGAGAGATGCTCCAGTGCTCTAATTATCTTCATGGCCTTCCTATGGACCTGCTGGAACAGTTCCATGTCCTTCCTATGTTGAGGACTCCAAAACTGGAACCAGTAATTCAGGTGGGGTCTCACAGGAGTGGAGCAGAGGGGAAGAATTACCTCCCTCAACCTGCTGGACATGCTGCTTTTGATGCAGCCCAGGATACGGTTGGCCTTCTGGGCTATGAGCACGCATTGTCAGCTCATGTCGAGCTTCTCATCCACCAGAACCCCCACATCCTCCTCCGCAGGGCTGCTCTCTATCTCATCATCTCCTGGCCCATACTGGTGACAAAACCCAAATCAATGCCTGGTTACCTGTGACTGATTTGCACAAACAATTCAGTAGGCAAGTATGATGAGAGCAACCTCCTGCTCTATCTTCAAGCCTTGGTTTGGCTGTTTGCCTCAGTTTGTCCATTTGCTCAGCAGAGGAGCAGTTGCTTAGTTGTCTGAGTGCATAGTACAACTGCTTTTAGTTTTTCTGGTGAAGCTTTTGAGTTTACAGTGGGTTGTGATTGTTTCATTATTCCAGTTTAGCTCACTCTCCCTAATGTCTGCGTGCGATTTAGAACTAGACTGGTAGTAGTTTTCAGTCTCCCTTTAAAGTGGCCTGTGGGTTCAGGTCATGAAATTCCAAGGTCAGACGGTTTAGCTGTACTTGGAGACAGGCAGCCACGAAGTATCTCTTCAAAAAGAATCTATGAAATACATAATACCATATTTTATATAGTTTATTGTAGCATGTACTCTATGTCTTTGACTATTTAATCAAGATGTCATCATTTAACAGCTTAAGGTCAGAAGTAAATAATAGTTGTCAAGTAAAAGCCTCACAAGGGCATTGCTTTCTCTGTTGTGCCAGTGCGCTACACTTTGTTCTATAAAAAGGTTTCTCAGCTGTGGGTGATCCTACTACTGCATGTTCTGCGAAATCAAGGTGAAATTAAAGATACATGGCAGTCTGAACTCAGAGTTTCTTTGGTCTTCTGATATTTCTTGCTGTCTCAAATACTTTTTAACACAGGTAACTAGTATTTGCTGTGTGGTATATATGGAGCTTGACATGTGAAGTTCATACAATGTCAGTTTTGAAATTTGCAGTCTATTTTTGGTGACTGAGTGGAGGAGAGATTAAGATTTCCTTTGTAATGGCTTGAGGTGCTCTTTCATATAGGGTTGGTTTTTTCCCAGTTCCTTTCTTCCAAAAAACCTGCAGCTCAGATGTGATGAAGCATATTGTAATAAATCAAAATAAAAATCGAGCAAATACGAAACTGTTTGAATTTTAGTTTCAGTCTTTTAAAACTTTTTCATTATATTCCATTACCATTTTATATACTGAAATCTCGATACATTTAACTACTTGCCTTGATATTTCCTAATCTTTACATAATAAATATTTGAACATAGGTTGTAGGGGTTTTTTTATTATTTACTGAAACATTAAAGTTATTGCAGTTCTTGTTACCTTCTCTTGAGGAAGAGTATTTTCTTCTTGTTTCATAGCCTTTTGCACATTTAAATGTACCCCTCAGAAACCTCACCTGCCTCTTTTATTTCAAGCAGCACTGAAACACACCTCCTTTGCTGCAATCAGGTTGTGTAACTGTGTTCTGTCCAGTAAAGGCCCTTCCTCCCTTTTGGAGATATTTTTCAAACTGATAATTTGTCCTCAAATTGATTTACTATGGCAGAGAGAGAAGATGTTGGGTGTTTGACAACCTCTTTGAGTAGGGAAGTCTCTCACCCTCCCACTGAAGCAAGAGATGACCAGACTAGCTCTGTCCAGTAATGGAACTAAAGGAGTAAAGTGTGGCCCTGGGCTTCTTTGGGGCAGCCTGGCATGGAGTGGATGTCATGTTGATTTTTACCAGTACTTCAGTCCTGGGCTTCTTTGGGCAATGAGTTGTGTGCCCAGCTAAAACTAAAAAAATTTGACGCGCATCAGGCAGTTATTTTTCCATCAGGTCGTTGCTCTAAACTTATTTATTGTACAGACACACAAAGATTAGCCCCAGGAAAAAGGTCGTATTGTAGCAGCCTGGGCTTGCATCAGCTTAGTCTGCCATCGTGCTTAGGACTTTTGAAACACATCACAGAATCTGACACTGTGAAATAAGAATTTTAATAAAATTCACAGATTCAACATTAACATTATTAAACATACTGTAACAGTTTAAAAAGATAAACAAAAAAAAAGCACAGAGACAAAGAAAAAAGACATTAAATACTATTTAAAAATCCCAGGATAACTTTCACAGTTTACATACTCAGCAACCTGAATTCAATGAAAAATTTTGCAGATAAGCTGTAAACCTGGAAAATAAAAGAAAATCTGAAAGCTAGAGTTATTTTTTATGTGAGTTGTGTTGCATGTTTTACGTTATAAAGCAACATTATTGGAGTTTTTACATTTATTTTTTTCTTTCAAGTTACCTCCCTTTAATCTTTCCCTGTCTCCAAACAAGTAGCTTTATATTTTGCCTGTTATTGTAAAGTATGGGGAGGGGGGAAAATAGGGAGAGCTGTTTGGGTTTTGGTTAACATAGGAGAAAATAATGAGTTGGTCCTTAAGAATTAATTCCATTGTAAGAGCTGGACTGATTCCCCAGTGCAAGTTACTTAAGTGAAGTTAAGTTACTTTGTGCAGACTCCTTACAGTTTCTTCCCTGAGTTTCCCTTGCAGATTGTTAAAATGGATGATTGAACCCACATACCAACCTTGCTTTTCTGTCTCTTCATAATGAAAATTAACCTCCAGAAGTATTGACTGTGATAAGTAATTTATTCTAAAATAATAGAACCTTATTATTCTATACAGTTTTTTTTCTTAGAATTGGTTTCAACAAATGCTTTGCTAGTTGAAAAGTATTTTCCAGTAATATATAAAGCAGACATTTTTCTTTGTAGTATTTTTAATTATAACAGGATCTCAAGTTAAATATAATGCAAGTTGTGTGCTTCTGTTACTGGGAAAACCATATCCCATTTGTAATGAGATATTTGTTAACTTCTGTATACAGATTGTGGTTCATTCCTTAAATATTTGTGGGTTCTCTGATGTCCCTCACAGGGTTTTTATCTATGACAAATTCATACCACAGTTCTTAAACTGCTTTCTGGATAGATTTCTTTCTCAAAACCATTTGCCAATGTCTTTCTTTCCCATTTAACATGCATAACTATTTCTACTTTGGTCTTCAATTTTTTAAGAGGAAAGGTTGTCAGAAATATACAGAATTATAGCATGTTATTTGAGCACATTACTCTATGGGATACTGGTCAAAGCTCCCATGGCAAAATTAAATCATTTTTACTGTTATTCTGAACTCACATTGTATTGTTGATGTCAGTATGGCTCTTCTCCTTTCACCCTTACCGATTTTTCCAAGATAGCTTAGTGCTCAACCACCGTAAGTACAGTCAAGAGTCATGCTTAATGTTTCTTATTCTTAAGCTCTTACTGTGCACACTACTCCATCTCCCATTATTTCTATTAAGCCTGATTAAGCTGCATGTATGCAAAAAAAGATTTGAAAAGGTACACAGTGGTTTTTGTTGCATTTCAGAAGTTATTCATCCCACCACCACCACCATCACCACCACACCCCCCCCAAAGATATATAGCCATCATTTATTTTTTTTTTTTTAGGACTGGTTCATATTCTTATGGGGTTTATTAGTTGTAGGACACAAAGATGAATGTAGCATTCTTCAGCCTCTCAAAACATTTTTCATGCGCTCTGATGCTTTTGGTTGTTAGGGTTTTTTTGTTCTGTGAGAAGGCAGTGGCTAACACTGGTATGTTAATGGCTAACACAAGCGCACATTGAGAGTAATAAAATGCAGAGGTAGTATCGGGCATCTCCATTGAGTTCAGTGTCAGTGATTGGCATAAATCACAGATACTCCATTTTTCTAGCATGATAGTGTGTGATCTCCAGCAATGAAAAATAAATAGGTGTGGAGGTGATACAAATAGATTGTAGGAGTATCCATGTATAGATACACCCTGTACTTGGAGGATTGGAACAAAACAAATTTGAACTCTTTCTGATACCCAAAGTTATTTAACTGCTGAATTGCATTATTTAATCTTCATATGTGACAGTTTTTCGGCAGATTAGCACATCCAGATGCAAAGCAAATCTGATTTGTTTTTTCTGTTTCACAGTTTTAAGACTGGATGTGCATATACGTGTCTATGTATATGTTAAAAAAAAACCCCAGTCATAGGAATATAATTCTTGTGTATGTGTTGGTTCAGACTCGCTTTTGATATACTTTATTCTTCAGACAGCTTGCAGTGGTTGATTTTCCATGTTTTTGGCATAATAAAAAAATGCCTAATATATTATGTAACTGCAAGTGTTGTAGAAATTGATTTCTAAAAATAGTTTTAAAAACCTGTATAAAGTATTCTTCACACATTGCAGCTCATAAAAAATTTTAAGAAACTATATTTATTAATCTGACCTCAAACTAACTACAGATGATAGAATTTGCAATTTCCCAACTAGGCAAGTGTAGTGAGCTGGATATTTGTGTGTTTTTGTATCTATGTAGTGGTGTTGCATAGTATTGTTTTTAGCTCCAAGCAGTAGGTAAAACTGTGTTTTCTTCTAACTACCACCACATACGTGTTCTCAGTGCCTTGTGGAGTTGGTTGAACTACCCGACGTTGGAATCTCTAGTTTTCATAGCCAGTGTCGTAAATACACAGGGATATTTTTCAGTAGGGGAGAATGACTCTTGCCTGATACTGCCCACTAAGTAGAGCTTACGTAAAACCTCTGGTAAAAATAATCTCTAAAAAGCTTAGCATACATGCTGAATAGTAGGCTTTAACCGGTATAGTGTGAAGACTTTATATTAAATGTTTACAAAAGCAATGGTTTATTCTGTGGCTTCCTATGGCAGGATGTATGTTTCTAAGAATATGTCCAGCTGCCAAAAGTTTTGTCACCATAATGAATGAGAGTCCTGTTGAGATTGAGCTCTGCTTGTTTTCGCAATGTCCTTTACCTGTTTTGAGGTAATTTACCTAATAGATTTCTTTTGTTCATTTTTTCATCTTTTAGAGCATATTCTAAATAGGTCAGAAAGCCTTTACATAAGTAACTCTTAAAAAGTAGTGCATCTGTCTGCATGTAAAAGTTTCCTTTCAAGAAGTTTTGGTATGCCAAAGCTGTTACTATAACAAATATATTGGTATCAGAGCTTAAAATTTAGCAGTTGTATACTTTTAAGTGACCAATTTATTGTCCATCATAGAAGAATCAAAAAGCTACAGCCACTTCAATTTGAAGTATCTATTTGTAGCTTTAACTTGCATTCTACAAGAGTATACAATATGTATATATATATTGTATATATACTCTATATACTAGAGTGTAAGTAATTGTACTTGGTAACAGGGAGGAGTTTGTGGGTTTCAAATTGACTGTAAGAGTGGGGCTCAGAATGTGTGGCTTATAGTCATAGCTTTGTTACAGATTTTAAGACAAGAATCTTTGTATCAGAATTTCATTTGTATACTGACCTTTCAAGCAGAACTTGAAATTTTACGTTTTTCTATGTCTTCTGCATGTTTAATTAATGGGGTGGGGGGAAGTAGTCTTTTCAGTGGTGTGCAAAATATTTCTCATACTATAAAACTAAATAGTTTTAGTCTATTGTTTCTGTTAGAAAACCTTTCTAGATTTCTCTAGTGGAGGTTTACACTTTGTGTCAAAGTAGTTAATTCTGTCTGTGTAGCAAGAGTTTCTGCCCACAGGCACATAACCTCAAAGCTTCTTCGGAAACTAAAAGTGTTGGAACTCTAAAATTTTGTGGGCATTGAGGATTTTATATTGACTTCTGAACTCAGGACTCATTCATTGTATGGCATGTAGCTGAAGAAAAGATGTAAAATTGATTTGAAATCACAAAGGGAAAAGCTCCGGCTTATGGGTACAAATATTCAAAATGCACTTTCAGGAAAATTAATTTTAGGGAGGTGAAATATTTTTTCAATAGAGGAAGGACTGGAAGGAGTGGGAGTAGAACAAATTCCTTGCCTGAAAATACAATAAAGTAGATGCAATTATTATGCAGACATGATTGATGTCCGAAGAGGAGACATGGCAGTTACCAAAGAAAATTGATGATCACATATGCACCAGTATCTTGAGAAACCAGTGGATTTGCAACTGAAGTGGGAAAAGAATGAATGTCTGTAAAAATACTGTTTTGACCCCCAAAAGATCAGCATTGAGGCAAATCATGATTTCTCAAGTAGGTGAATTGCATTTTCAACAGAAAATTTATAAACTTAACTGGATAATCAGTCACTTGCTTTCTGCTATGCTTAAGTGAATTTTACTTCCTTTTCTAATGTTATCCTGACATCTGTTAATTTTCCATGTTCTGCTGCAAAAGTATCATTTCAGTAGTCTCAGCTTGCTCCTTGTTCAGTATTAAAGGTCCATCTTTCCATCCAGCCTGCCTTGGTACCTTCCTGAACCTAGTTGAATTTTACTTTTGATGCCAGTAAATCTAGATAAATCTAAATATTAGGATCAGACAAGGTGTATATATTTATTGAGCTTCAGAATGGAGAAGCAAGAGCCAGTTTGGTTTCAATAGACTAGCAGTGGCTACCTGGGTAGTTTTATAACCTGTGTGCTGGGGGGATGTCTGGTTGAACCTGAGTATTTTACTGTCCTCCATGAGTTTTTGTGTGTAAAGCTATTTTAAATACAGCAAATCCCTCTGTTTCTGCTGGATTCCAAATTCCAGTCATAGAAGAGAACATTCAGTAAAAAAGTAACGTGTTTTAACCATATCATTATAGCCTTAAAATACACAAAGAAGTAGACTCAGGTGCTCCCATACAGCTCATAATGTGCATGAAAGGTGCCATCCTTTGTATTTTGCAGTGAAGGATTCATGTGGGATGATGAGATTGGTGTAAGTGGCTCTGGCTTCTTCTACATCCTCATTAGAAGAATCTTGAAGCTATACTGCCTCTCTAGGCAGTTCATAATCTTTTATTTTCTTTCTGTACACACAAGATTAATTATCTAGGGAAATTTGAAATACACATTATTGTATATATCTCTTGATATGAGTACTTTCTGCCTTTTGCAGTCCTAAAACTGAGAACAAAAGCAGACATTTATTTGCATCTTTTTCTCTCTTTTGTTTCTCCTCCACTCCAAAAGCGTATTTAGAAGTAAACTTCCCTTCAATATATTGCATTAGGCATCAATTCATACTGAATTTGGAAGTGCCATCAACAATAGTTTAATGGGATTTTAAGGAAGACAAAACACTGGTTTTAACATGAAAGGTAATATATTTTGTAATGTATGTGGAATGAATTTTCTACCAGGACAGTTTCCACAGTGATACTTAAATGGAGAAAGCAGCACAGGGACTTCAGTAAAGAAGAATTAAAGGACATAATTTTAAAAACTTTGTTATTTACATATTTTACTATATCATATACAGTATTTTGAAAATAGTTCCAGCTTTGTGAATACCGTCAATCTGCAAAAAGAAACAGACAAGTGAGAAATTAATACAATCATCGCCAGAGATAAACGTGAATTGACTTGGAAGGTTAAATATCAATGGTTTCTTGGTGTATTATCTATAAACATCACCTATTACAATATACATATGCTGAAAATATGCATAAGTAGATATTGTTTGATATAAGGAAAAAATGGTATTTATTACTATCATTCTGTACTACTGTGTATGGAATTGGATAGATGTCCAGGTATGAGTTCGATATACTGACACAACAGCGAGAAGAAATCCTGTCCCATGTCAGTTTATCAAACACACTGTGGACAGTATGTCTTCTCGGTTCCACCACTGTAGCAGCCTGTACCTTACCTGTTCCTATTTAAAGAAATTCTGTATATCAGGTATGAGGACAGTGTTCAGTGAAACTCAACCTCGGTATTTCCAGGTGAATTTGGAGAACATCTGAAAAGACTGAGGTATTGTACCACTGAACTAGGAGAATAATGTAAACTACAGGGTGAAAGTGATAGGAAAAATCACAAGGTTATTCACCTTGGCAATGTGGTAAACCAAGCACACATGAAATACTTGAAAAATGAAATTTAAAAATCCTTTTACTGCCAAGGAGCATTAAGAATTGAGATAAAATTGTTTCTCACATGAAACAAAAGCATATAAGTCTTTGGGTTATATTATATTTTGGCTTTTTGGTAACCCCCACCCCAGACTTCCACTTCAACCACTTAAACTCTTCAAGCTCTCTCCTCACTAACTTTGTTTACAGAAACCATATTCTACTTGTTTTTTCTAGAAACATTTGGCATCCAAAAATATCATACAGACCTTCCTTTGGAATTGTGCATACTTATCGTTTATACAGCCTGTCAACTGTATATTTATACTGTGCTCCTGGAATTTTGGTGAATGCTTCAAAACTATAACGAGATTCCTGAATCTGTCTAAACATTAAACAGTATAAAAATGAAAAACTGGTCTTTAAAAGTTCAGACTTGCTCATGCTGTTATTTTTGCTGAGGAATTTAAACAATAAAATTACAAAAGTAATTAAACAGATGACATCTAAATGCACAGCTGCAAACTTCAGCTTCATTTCATTTAATTTCACCCCTTATTTTTGAGAGACTGGAATTACTTCATAGTTTACTGTGCCATACCTTTTCACTATGGAATCATTCATACCATCTTCCAGATACAGCTCTAGAAGACAACTGCACTGCAGAAGTTCTTCAGCTTCTTTGCAGGCAGTAACAGAGGCTCTGGAACAAGGGGCTACTTTTAAATGTCTGGTCACCTCACAGGATATGTAGAGCATTTCCTGCCCGTAGGACTAGAGGAAGGAAGCACAAGGCCAAAATGTTTGATGTGTGATCTACTGTAATTCCTTTCATGTGTTTGGTGACTTTTATATGATCAGTGCACTGCTACCAATCCTGACCTTGGTGTGGTTCGGTTCACTAAAGTCTGACCTTCCTAAATGGATAGCAAATGGAATTATAGTAGCCCCCACCTGGCATCACCGCTGGAATGAGTGGGCGTGAGGGGGTGATGTTATTTTTTCCTCTGAATGCATACCTATTGGGTTTCAAAATAGAAATATTTAAGTAGTTACATAGATAGCAGTTGTAAAGAGTATCTCGATTAAAAGTTGCAGTAGTTAACTTTTATACATATTGTTATATATTTGCATTCTTATAGCACTGTATATCAGATGATCTCAAAGTTTTTTCTATGTAATTAATTAATGATATTCACAACATCATTTTGGCATTTGCCCAGAATATGTATGAGTAAACTGTTGAAGTGGTTAATTGTGTTCCTTTGACTCACATAATCAAGTTTAGAGAGAATAGGAATGACGTCTGCCTCTCCTATTTTCCTTTGGGATATTCTAGCCTTGCAGAGAGGGAAGTGTGTCTTGCAGGCCCACAGGAGGCCAGCCCAAGCAGTC
Organism: Heliornis fulica; assembly: GCA_013399135.1. NCBI lineage: Eukaryota > Metazoa > Chordata > Aves > Gruiformes > Heliornithidae > Heliornis > Heliornis fulica. Next base: position 78,330 of record VXBZ01011891.1, read on the forward strand.
TCCTAGTCCCCAACCTTCTTGTGCACAACCTTTGACGACCTGGCAGACTTAGCTCTTGTATCTGTCCATGTGTTCATGTCCTTGTGTATTCCAGAGTCTGACACTGAGGAGACTAAAAAATGTGTAATGACACTTAAAGTCACAGAATCACAGAATATTAGGAGCTGGATGAGACCTCAAAAAATCACTAAGTCCAAACCCTCTGCCTGAGCAGGATCATCTAGAGTAGATCACATAGGAACATGTCCAGATTGGTCTTGAGTGCCTCCAGAGAAGGAGACTCCACAACCTCTCTGGGCGTTAAATCTCTTACTTGATGATCTGTTCTGGATGGTTTTCAGTATAGATGTCCTGTGCATCCAATTGCCTTTTTTTTTTTTTTGTTCTACCAGGCACTTTGACATTCAGGTTTGGAATGATGCCTTAGCACACACTAGTCCATAGAGGAATTATCTTGTTGTTGTTATTGTTTTAATTGACTTGAAAGTACTGAGTTCCATAATTTATTCAATATGCTTATCACTGTATTACCTAAAGATCTTGATGTCTTCTTCTCCTCTTCAGCTTTTTACACTTATGCTTGTTCCTCTCTTTACCATAATACTCAGATGTAGGTATACAGAACAAAAAAGGAACCAGTGGTCAGGAGACACAAGTAAAACATTTATCCAGCATTAGTTTAAAATGGAGGAAAAAATCCCTTGTACTTTTGTTTCATTATATCAATTGTTTGAAGTAGTCTAGCACAAACAGAAGAAATTTTTGTGTATATTTCAGTTACTGGTTGTCTGTTTTTATTTCAGTGTACTAACTGCACAAGTAATTTAAGTTGATCTATGCCTATTCACAAAAGCTATAAACACTGCAAATCGTTATAACGTTCGAAGTATGACCATTGATGATGATCAAAATTTATTCAGTTAGAATTCAATTAATAACTTACTTTGCCATAGAAATGTGATGTATTTGTTCACTATGTAAATATTTAGAAGTGTCATTTTTATTTTGCTCATGCAGCTAGTACTGGTGTTTTCTTTTTATAAATGCCTTCCACATCTGTGGGTGAACCCAGTTACCTCAACCACTTTGACTTGCAGGACATCCACTACGTAGTGTCTTCTGCATTTGATGCTGATGTATCGGACTGTATAGAATACAACACAAGCAGGAATAAGGGGTCATAATTTTCATTGTTAAATAGATTCCTATAAAGATTAAACGTAATCTTAAAATGAAAAGTGATGTTCATATTAACATATAAACAGAATAGTATCACTTCCTAATTGGTAAAGCTTTAAACAAAGGAGCCTTACTGTATTCAGTTTACATTTTTATTTAATAAAAATTTGTTGGTATCTAATGCAGAGTATGCAGCCAGCAAGTGTGCAAGTGGGGCTGTAGAACCCAAAGTTGGGTTCTTTTGAGGCTGAGCTGGAGAGGGAAGAAGGAGCCAACAAAACCAGTCATGTGTGGCATAGTTCCTTGGAAAAAGAGACAGAAATGGTGAGAGTTGGAGTATACTGCTGACAACTTTTGAGAGCCAGACTAAAATAAACTGTTTCCAACATCCCAGCAGTCATAAAATACAGTGTTTGTTAAACAACAAACAGGTCTCCCTATGGATGAATGCCAGGGTGAGGAAGTGAAGCTGAGGTTGCCCTTCAGGGAAGATACAGATCTCGCTCTGTATGGCAGAATGCATACCCAGGATCATGTACAAAATTTTAGAAATCAGGACCTTCACTTTTTGCCTAAGATTATAATCTCCTCTCTTCTAGCAATAACTAAATTTTCTTACCCACTGCTTGTCTTTAATTTCAGCATCAGTGCCCTGATCCCATCTTTCTGTTCCCTCCTGCCCACTCCTTTTTGTTTCCTTAACTTGGCTTCCCCAAGCAGCCAGCTCAGGAGAGCTGAGTTGACTGGGGCTGTTTCCACACCACCAGACATCAATGAGCCCCTATGAAAGTTCAGGTCTGGTGAGGCAGAGGCAGGGATTGGCGCAGCTCCGGGACAGTCTGGGTGCAGTAAGTAGGTCCTCATGTCCGTGCAGTGCTCTGTGTTGTCATCTTGTCAGATCAGTAAATTACTCAGTGTTATCACTGAGTGTGTCTGTGCATTCTGCCGCGGGTTCTGTAAACTGTCTTTATCCCAACCCAAGGGGCCTTGGTCTGTTTTCTCCTCATTAGAGAGGGGTGAGAGAATGTTAGTGAGCCACTGCCTGGGGCTGAACCACAACAACTTCTCAAATACTTGGTTTTAAACTCTCCAGATTTAAGACAAATACAAGTCTTCCATCATGAACTGTCATGCCACAGGATTTCTTTTATTCCTTTTTTTAAGATCGTGTCTATGTATGATTTGTAATGTCATGGAAGTTCTGTTTCTCTCCCAGTGGCTTAATCGTTAGCTTCTTTGCTTCTCACTATGAGGCATCTACTTGCTATAATTTAACAAAAAAACACCACCAAAACAACAACAACAAAAATAAAAATTGTTGCCTTTCTTTGGAAAGCTAATTCCTGTCTGGGGTTTACTGATAGAAGCTCAGCCTGTTCAGAGTATTGTTAACATACATGCCCTAGGTTTACCACATTTTTCCTTAGTGTCCTTCTTAACATTGATGGAATTGCACTCCAGATGTTGCTGTAGTCCATTGCTTCCCTTGGACACAACTAGTTGTTTCAACCAAGGTTCCTTCCTTGGTTTTACCCCTATAAAGCAGGGGATATCTAGTGATCCAGGATTATTGTCTGTTTGCTTTCCAAATTAGAATAGGAAGAATCTTTTACCACCAGGAAAAGCTTTTAATAGTTGAAAATTGAATAGTTTTGTCATCTCCATGCCTGGAAATAGAAGAGATCTAGTAACTGCTAGTAACAAAAAAATAGTTTTTCTGTGTAAAGACTGGGAATATTTCTTAATAATTACATAATGCACAGTCTTAAAATGCCATTTTCCAGGCTTGTTTAGCTTTTTCTAGGTCTCAGATGAGCGGTAAGTGTATAGATTTAACTTTTTTACAGTGAGTCTCAGAATTATGCCTATTCAGCAGCATGTAGTAACTGGTTCAACATGAGCTGTTATATAAACATACAAAAAATCTGACCCAGACTAAATCAATTTTAAGAAAGAAAAACATTAAAGCTGTGTTTTATGTTAGATGCTTATGGCCATCTTAGGTTGCTTATGATCTTACTGTAATATTGACCAACTGTTGTATTCTACACCTCCAGCAGAAAGATCTGAAACTGAATGGGATAGTGGAAGTTGTTTACAGAAGAAGGAAGCAATTAATATCATAACACCTATAGTACCTTTCAGCTGGTAAAGCAGCATTTATGATACAGGTAGAGAAGTCTCAAATTTGGCTTACTTTGTTTCTCTGAATTTATTTGCTAAAAGAATTTTGAATGCTGGAGAATCAAAAAGGCTACAGAGTTCGTACAGAACGTGTGCTTAAGATTAGGTCAATTCAGCTGCAATTTAACTTATTCTCATCCTTCTAGGAAGTATACGACTTATAAAATGAGGGCATCCTTAGGAAAATAGTTGATATGGAAAACCAGAAATTAATGCTTATTATGTGCCTGCATGTATGTGATTTATTTGGGAAAGGTCTGTATATTGAACTTTGTATTTAAGTTGTAGGGTGTATTTTCTGAAAGCAATAAACAGCTTAGTTTGAATAAGGCATTAAGAACTAGTTCTCCTATTTTACATGCATGTGTATAATATGTAGTTCTTGAAATGCATAATCTATAGAAATTTTTTTGTTAAAGGATCAGAGGAAGAGTTTTATATTACAGAGTCATGGGGTGATTTGGGTGGGAAGTGATCTCAATATTAGAGTCACAGGCTGGTTTGGTTTGGAAGGGACTTCAAAGACCATCTAGTTCCACCACCCCTGCCATGGGCAGGGACACCCACCACTAGCCCAGGCTGCACAACTCACTATCCAACCTGGCCTTGGACACTGCCAGGGAGGGGGCAGCCACAGCTTCTCTGGGCAACCTGTTCTAGGGCCTCACCACCTCACAGGGCCTCACCCTCTTGCTAATGCTAAACCTGCCCTCCTTCAGTTTAAACCTGTGATCCCTTGTCCTGTCACTCCCTGCCCTTGTAAACAGACCTTCCCCAGCTTTCCTGTAGCCCCTTTAGGTACTGGAAAGCTGCTCAACCAACCTTGTAGCCTTCTACGATGTTATCACCAACTGGGTGGATGGAGGGAGAGCAGTGGATGTCATCTACCTTGATTTCAGCAAGACTTTTGATACTGTCTCCCAAAACATCCTGATAACAAAGCTGAGAAAGTGTGGGATAGATGAGTGAACAGTGAGCTGGGTTGAGAACTGGCTGACAGGTTGGGCTCAGAGGGTTGTGATCAGTGGAGCAGAGTCTGCCTGGAGACCTCTGACTAGAGGTGTTCCCCAGGGGTTGGTGTTGGATCTGGTCTTGTTTAACATTTTCATCGAGAACCTTGACAGGGTAATAGTGTCCACCATCAGCAAGTAGCCGATGATACAAAGCTGGGAGGAGTGGGGGACACGCAGGAATGCTGTGCTGCCATTCAGTGAGACCTGGACAGGCTGGGGAGCTGGGCAGTGAGGAACCAGGTGAGGTTCAATAGAAGCAAGTGTAGGGTCTGGCACCTGGGAAGGAACAACCGTGGGAATCAGAACAGGTTGGGGGATGACCTGCTGGAGAGGAGCTTTGCAGAAAAGGACCTGGGGGTCCTGGTGGATGACAGGTTG
>VXBZ01011891.1:83538-100471 GCA_013399135.1 Heliornis fulica
TCTTATATATATATATATATATATATATATATATATATATGGGATTGTTAAAAATAGGAGCAGAATTGAAGTGTAGTTTTATATCAGTATCAAAGTATTGGGTGGTGATATGCCAAAGTAATATGAACATTTTCTAGTCGTTGAGATTCTACAAAATTACTTGGGTCAAATTTAAAAAAGGTCCAATGGACAAATGTTCCACCAGCAATGCAATGTACTAGTACAGCACCTGTCAATTCTGCTGCACCTAAAAATATGTGACAGAGTAATATCATTTGTTTAGGGTTTTTTGGATAAGTAAATTTATGAGGGGAAGAAAGCCACTGTCACAATGGAGAGTTTCAGATTGGTGCATACAGCCACATTTCACTTTGAGAATTCAGCTCAGAAGGTCATGATTGTGCTGGACAAGCCCAAGAAACACAGTGCTAGGTGCAGCTTAATGCAAGTTACCAAGTTGCTCTTAAGAGAGCAAAGGAAAAGCATTCTTTACTCTGAAGTAGGGGAGAGAAGAATTCATTATGCAAGCAAAATTAGTGTCATATTCTGTATTTTATATGCTTAAGCAGATTTCATTAAATATGTAATTTAGTGCTTTATTTTCAGTACTATTTTACAAAACATAGTCCAATATTTACTTGCTCTGGACAAAGAGGTAAATAGACGTTGGGTCATGCAGTAACATGTTGGGTTTTTTTATTTTGGCTTTTTGTTTGTTTTTTAGGGGCACGTTTTTTCATTAAATAACACAGAATTGCATTTCTGTTGATGAAATAATGCCTAGAAAGGATAATAAACCACACAGTTGTTGTGGTTAGATCTCTCTTTGCGGAAAGTTGACAAACACGTTCTTGAGTTTTAAGAAGCCATGTTTAATTTTGAAATGCCACTACTGACATAACAGATTTTCAGTGTATTTCTGCTAAACATTTAAGAAAATTATACAGCTGCTGAACAATGCTATCACAGTGCCTCACCAGGAGTCACTTGATCAAAACGGCTTTCCTCCTTTCCCATGCCTCTGTGGATGGAGACAGTTAATTAATTATTTTTCTTAAGTGCTAGCATACTCCATTGGTTGCAGTGGTGATGGTATGAGGAGTTTCAGCTGCGTTGGGATTTGGGCAGCATGGGGACGGCGCTTCTGAAATAGGTTGCATACCTATACTTGCAGATTGTGTGTATTGTTTGCATCACAGGTTGAGATGTACTGCTTTAATCCTTACATAGTTTTAGATTGTTATCATCAATGATTAACAAAAATTGCAGGACTATGAAGTTTACTGTGGTGCCAGGAGTAATATATGAAATAATGACTTTAGCATTAAATAGGAACCTAGAATCAAAGAGTAGATCAGATAGCATATACAAGTAAGAAGCGTAAACTTCAACTGAGATGTATGAAATCACTAAATAGACTACAATTGGACATGAGCGTAGATGCAAAGCAAAAAATAATTATTCCTCTTACTAGCTTGTTTTGAAAAACAGTGACACATTCCATTGTGCATTTCTATTATCCAACAAGCAGTGACCATAAAGCTGTATTGTTGTGTTTTTCCCAGGGCAGAAAGGGCAGGAATTTTTTTATTTTTATTTTTTTTTAAGATTTACTACTGCCTATTAGCAGAAGACCTTGGTCAAAATGAATAGTCTTAGCAGTCTCTACTCATCCAGTAGCTCTTGAATGTTTTGTTGAAGTTGGGTGTGACTGCTTCCCAAGCTCACCTCAAGATTAAAATATTTTGTAAAAATCTAATGTAGAATTTGCAGAATCCGCAAGTAATATCGCCTCTCCCCCCAAAAAAAACAGAAACAACCCCACTTCTTTCTCACAGAACAATTTTAATTGCAACACACTGTACTGAAATTACACATTAAAGAGATCAAATTGGTTTTCCATCATCATGGAATGTATTTTTTAATTTTTATACTTCGATAAATTTGAATGGTGGAACAATTATTTTGCAATAAAGTGTTTGTAATACTGACACGTAGCTGTTCTTTTTGAGGACTTGAGTGTGACAGCCTTTATCTATTTAGTAGATATGAGGTAGATCTGCTTCCCCATAAGGCTGCTCATATGGACCTGATTGAAAGTGCAGTGAGTCAGTAGATTGATCATGTATCAATTTTGGTGGATCTGGCTGAATTATGGAAAATCTGTATTTGGATATCTCCCTTGAATTCCATAGGAAAGAGGCATCTGGATACTTCTGAAGATCTGATCTTGAAATAATGCTTAGATGTACAGAGTGGCAAAATGAGTATCTTAATTTTCTATGTTAATGAATATCTGATTGGTCTGATTTTGACCTTTGTTGCTGTTATTTATTTTTTTTTATTTTTTTGTCATTACAGGAGAGCACTGAATCTGGGAATACTTCGAGACCCTGGATCAGAGGTTGAAGACAGACAATATCAAATAGATCTTCAGTCTATGAACATTGGTACCGCTCATTGGAATCAATTGAAACCAGAGAAGGAAAATGGAAAAGGAGGGGTTTTAACAGAGAGTGAAAGAAATTCTCAGAATCCAGCACTTGAATGGAACATGGCCAGTAGGTAGGAAGGGGAGGGGGTTAACTTAATCTTTTCTGGAATGAGATAGCAAAACTATTGCAGATGTTATTCACAGTATGTCTGAATCAAACAATTCTGTATTGATTTTGCCTTACGTTACAAACGTATTTCCATGGAGTTTGGGATTATACATTTGAAATGCATATTCCTGTTATTGTCGCACTCCAGTTACTGTCTAGTTATTGTGTGCCTTCGGTTCCATAATCAGCGCTTTTCTGAGTGGCTGACTATGTGTCCATAAAAATAACTCCAGGGCTCAGACTTCAACCTCTCTGTCTACAAGCAATGAGAGGTTTGGGGTTTGGTGTTTCTTCTTCTTCTTCTTTTTTTTTTTTTTTTAATCTTCTGTTTGTATTTTTACAAAGCTTGAGTAAAACCAGCTTAGACATTTCTAACTTAGAGGAGGATAAAGCAGAGGTTTCTTATTGGTTTTGAATCTTCCTGAAAGATTTTTTGCACTTCTGTAAATAAAACCAGATGAATTTTAAAAATGAGATATTTCAGCTGAGTTTCCCTTATTATGCATTGTGTGATATGCACACACAAAGCCCTGCTCTCTAGTTAAGCAGGGTTGAAAGATAAAGCATGCATACATACACTTGTGTGGTATTTTAAAGTTTTGAATATAAAATAGGATATTTTCATTTATAATTTGTGAAAAAATGAATTATTATAATTTTAATATACTCTTTTATATTTAAAATTCATACTTATGGTGTCAGGAATAAGGTCTGATGACCAAGCACAAGCTTTCAAAAGTCATTTAGTGGATTTAGAGACATTTCTGCTAGAAGATGCCTATTTGCCAATACATTTATTGATTTATTTTCTTTTATAAGTTATTTATATCTAATTCATGCAAAAATAATCCAGTCTTTATGAAATGCTTTCATAATTTTAAGGTTCCTAAGAAAAGATTCCTATTTGAATTGAGAGATGAGTCCCTAAAAGCAATCTAGAAAAACAGGCAGAATCGTAAGGAAAGATAAAAATGAAACTACTGCTGGTTTAATTTTCAATAAAGGGGAGACGAGAGGACTCTGAGAGGTTTTTCTGAAAGTGATGCAAGCTGTAGCAAAAGAAGCTGCATGAGGACTGCACGCAGACTGAGCTTTCTAAGTGATGAAATGATGGAAGACCATGAGAGCAAATCAGCTCTGGAGGAGCATGTGCGGGAAAGTGGTGATAAGAATAATTTCCAGTGTATCACTGACAAATACAGGGCAGGAAAGGCAGGTCTAACCAAAGTAATGATAAAGCCACAAGGAGTGACAGGATTATAGATAAAAATTTAAACACAGTAATAGTATTTATTTTTCATTTATAAGATTGTCTGGTTCTTTTTTGTCTTTTAATGTTTTGGGTTGGTTTGGTTTTTTTTTGCTAATATAATTCTGTGGATATTTTTTTTCTTTTAAATTCTTGAAAGAAATATATCTGACCCTCTAGTTGGGTCTTGTTGTTGGGCAAGTTGCCCATGAAGTTCTTCCTTACAGAACCAAATAGGGCCACTGGGATTTCACAGAATCGCAGCATGATCTTGCAAGATAAGATGACACTAATCTCCAAAGGACTTCTGCCCAATTTGCAAGTTAAGCTAACATAGCAAAAACAGCCACTGAGGAATTACCTTTCCTTTTTCTTCCCATTGTGACTGAAATCATATTGCCAGCATACTTGGGTCTGAGTTATACATTTGATAAGAAATTTGATGTGATTCCTGAAGAAAGGAAGCAGCTATTAGGGATAATGAATTCTCTTTTTTAATAACTGCTTGGATAGGTTTTTTTTCATCAGCATATTTCCAAAATAAAATTTTATTAGAAATATATTTGACAAATAAGTATGAAATTTAAATCAGATCAGCTGTATATTAGCTTTTCCTTTCTGATAAACAATACAGTATTTTAATTCCAGCCTGAATTTGTTTAAAGAGAAGGGTGATTGGAGAGTTTTCTTGTCCTTTTGGCTTAAGATTTTACACATTTACTACGGTTCTTTTTCAGGATGTTCGCATTTTTGTATTTTAGTTGGCAGTCAGTTTTGCTGCATCTGGGTTTGTTTTATGATCTGTGGAAATAGTGTGCTGAGAACAAGGAGAACCTGCCTTGAACCCAGGCATCCACTGAGATATTTTCAGCATGCACAAAGAGGGCGGCTGCATGGTGTTTTACATGGTGCTTAGTGTTTTCAGGATGAAGTTTATCTTAAGATTTCCTCCAACTACCACAGGAGCTGTATTCTTTGACCTATTTGTGATACTGTTTTCTTTTTTAATTCTTTAAGTTTTTTAGACATGTTTAACCTGGAATGTGATGAATGATTTTTACCAAGTTATTTCAGGGTTAATTTCTTTGTTTGGTTTTAATATACTTATATTTGGTTTTACTTATCGTTTAGACGCAGTGTTCTGCTTTATTAGGTTCACTGGTGTTTAGGATTCCATTTTGAGATCAGTTTCGCTCATTTTCTAATTCTTAGGAGGTGTGTGGTGCAGTATAGAATCCAACCTATATGCAAGTATTTCATACAGTTACAGAAGACCTTAGCATAGATGCGAACCATTCATTTTCCATTCCCATTTCTGAAATCATTGCTGCATGGTTTATTAATAAATAAAATATTTGTAAACATTCTGAAATAGATCGTATTGCAATTTAGTCTAACAGGGTTGAAATTTGGTCTTGGATATAAAATTTGCATGAAACAACTGTAAATACAAGATATATAGATGTCATACAAACAAATATTTAAAAACTTTTGATATAATTTGTCATTTAAATGCTTTAAAAAATCTTTACACAGAAAGTCAGGAATTCAGATTTTACCACTGTGTTTTCTGGAAACATTTTTCTGGAAATATTTGCCAATATTTCTTGTGCTTTAAATTTGTTTTAAACTTTTACACTGTAATTTGGAAAGCAAGCAGTCTTTCTTTGGGACCAAGTGTTGAATATTTCAAGGTGTTTAGTGTAAAACTCTTCAAGAGGGGCCATTGTGAAGTGCTGCTGTGATGCCTCCTGTGCCTCCACAGGTGACCCCAAGAAGAATGGTGGAATTGGAGCACTCTGGTAGGGTGGATGTCTGAAAGCTGTGCTGTGCTGAAGACTAGGGATCATGACTCTTCCCATTATGAAATGTTTATACTTCACTGTAGATGTTATAAAAAGCTCCCTAATGGTGTAATATATAAAAAGAATACTGGAAACAGTCAGACAGTTCTAATAAGGTTATGTACAAATGAAACCTGTCCACGTTTATTCCCTTTACCAAACAGCATGTGGGGAACTGGGAGTACTTAGCCAAAAGAAGTTTTCTTGATTGAAAACTGCTTTTTTAGCTTGTGGATCTCCTCCTCCCTCTTCCTCCTCTCAATGGAAAAAACAACAGCCCTGAAGGAAATAAAGAAATATATCCTCTCTTGAGGCCTCACCCCCGTCCCTGTGCAGTCCTTCTACAGCTCCCAGCAGCAAATTCTGCTTCCTGCAGCCTGAATAAACTCTGTTTAAAAAAAAAATTAATTGAGCTTAAAAGCATTACTTCTCTGTGTGGTAATGAATTGAGTGTGGCAATATGCTGCATTACAGTTTTGTCCTTGGCATACCACCATCTGGAACAGCTCTCTGCAGCTCTCACTGAGTACATCAGGGAGCCAATGATCTGTTGTATAAAGCTGAACAAAATGCCACTCTTGCTTTGCAAGGATCCTCTGAAATGTTTCCTGCAGGTTTTTCTTTGAATAGTTTTCATTTTCCTGCTTTTTGGAAAATTGAGGTGCAGCTTGCCAGGTTCTAACAAGGAAAACCAGAAAAAAAAAGTGATCAGTCGGTGCTTGTGTAGGGAAGTAGGGCATTCCCTGTGAATCTTTAGGAATAAAATGCAGTACATTTGTATTCAGTCCTGTATTACAGTTGCTGTGTTTCTTGTACCTGAAGTCATGCTTGTGTTCCTACTGAACAAGGCCTTGCTCAGTAAGGTAGAGCATGCTTTTTTCTTTATGCATCTACAACAAAGAAACGTTGTGTGGCATTCTTACTAAGACAAAAATTAGCTTTACTGAGGCATAATTATACAATAGTAGTCATTTCATACAGCGAGATGGTGTATGTTTCTTCATTGTCTAATCTTGGCTATTAGATAGTCCTCAAAACATTGCTGTCCTATTCCGATGTCTAACGAAGTGTCTTTGCAACACCTTAGAGAGCTGGGAGGATGTGAAATGTTCTGCCCACTGGGAGGTGGAGGTCTGAGGCATGACGATTAGTAGTTAAATATCCTAATGCATTTGTCAGGAATTAACTGATTTATACAACTGCATGGAAAACCTGCAAGAGAAAAATCTGTTGTTAGTCCTAAGTTAGGCTGCTAACCTAAAAGAACCCATTCTTTGGGTTTGTGTGCATCACGCCTTGGAGAACACTGGTTATGTGACCTATTCCATGTCAGTGCTCAGGTATTTATATTTTTCAAGTTGTCAAATTCTTCGTGAGGATTCATATCTGTGTGGATAGTAAACTTACATGGCATAGAGGAGTTCCTGATTGTCATTCATGTGTTGAATCTATATGAGTTTTTCACTGACCTATGTATTTTTTTTATGTATATAGGGGCCCAAACTCTTGGTTCAGTATGGTATTATTAAGAATGGGGCAAACATTTCCAAGTTTCACATCTAAGTTATGTTTAGCTCTTACTGGGCAGTATTTTCTGTTTGTTTTGATTATTTTTTTCCACATAAGACAGCCAAATTCTAGTTCTTGTCTCACATCATCACACCTCCTTCATTAGTGCAACATCATCTCTTTGGCAGCCCTTCCTCCTCATATAAATTCAATGTGCTTCTGAGTGGATGTAATCAAATACTGGTGATTTGATTTGATGTAATTACATGTCATTGTTTTGATTACAAAATTCTGTTCTTCATATTTTTTTTCTCCTCTTCTCTTCCCACAACATTTTTTGTCACATAAATCATTGGATATGTCTTTGCTTTCAAGGTACTTTTGGACTTTTGTGTCTATCCATTTCCTCTTATATGTCTTCTTTGCTTTGAAGCATCTACATAGAACCACTGCTCATCAGAACTCATCATACCAGATACCAAGGCTGCTGCATTGAATTTTTTGAAAAATTTGCTTCTAGGCTAACCTGTACATTATAAAGGCATTTCCTGTGAACATTCATGAAGTTATTGCAATATCGTCTTCTAAATCCTTCAAAAAAAAATAGTTTCTATTATATTGTAATGTGCAAACTCCTAAGACAGCTTTCAGGTTGCCACTTTAGAGATACCATTACCTGTGGGGCTGTTAGTTGTTTTCCTTTCACTTTCCCACCTGCTTTTTTCTTGCATGTAAATTGTAAGCCTCTGAGGAGAGGGACCACTTTTGTCTGTGCTTTTACAGGGCGACCTGAGGTATAGGCAGAGCTCATGTTATCGTGCAGATATAACCCAAATTCTGCCCTGAGTAAAAGGCTCCTCCAGGACTTACACAAATGCTTTGCTGCCTTGTTGCTTTGCGTTAGCATATGGTCTTTCAAATGTTCTGTACTTTTAAGTGTAGATGATCAACTGCTTTAACATCTCTAAAAGTACTAGCTTTTCCTTTTTTTTCAAGACAAATACATAACAGATGCATAAATGAACCATGGAATGAATGTGCTGCAGACATAGAGCCATCATTACGCTCTTCACAATCAAGTTTTTTCATAAGCTCATGTGGAGCACACCTGTGTTAAGTTAACGGTGCACTTAGGTGCAGTGTGGAAGACTTAATAATTCAAAGTGGAATTTGTTTCTTTGTTCCTTTTGTGCTCTTTCTCATATTCTCTCCCTTCATTATTTACTGTACTCTGCTTGCCTTCTGTTTGTACTTACAATTATTTTGCTAATACTTGATTTGGCTGAGCTTCAAATTCACCAACTAGAAATGCGGAAAGTAGTAAGTAGAGCATGACAGGGATAGCACGTAAAGAAGATTTTAAAATTAAATTTTTAAAAAATCAGCAATTGACCTGTATTACAAAAAAAAAAAAAAAGTCCTTTTAAGATGCAGTGTACCAGAAGTACCAGAATAACGTCTGACAATTAAGAGATGGGGATTTTTATGAGTTGAAAAATTACATAAACCATGATTGATAAGAAACAGCTATGACTTAGGGGTTCCAAAAGTAACTTGCTTTTGTATCTCTGGCTCATATATTGAAATCATACTTACTAGCAGTTTCAAGCCACTTCAGGTGGGGGTCTTCTAGTGTATAGTTGTGTATTCTTTCATAGAATTGTTCTTTTACTTATCTTTTTCATTTTCCTCAAAAGCAAAGGTATTTCTTTCTCATCCTATTGTGAACGGGAAGTACATATTGGGTAGAAAGATACGTGGTTTAAATTTAAAAACGAAGGTGATGGCAGGGAGAGAAGCATTGTAGAACTGGCAAAATTTAAGACCATTTTCTCAGCTGAAGGTGTACACAAACCAATAACGGGTCTGTTTTCTAATTTGGTATTCTAATTAGTCTAATCTTGCTTTAAAATTGATCATTACAGACCAGCAGAGCTACAGCTGACCAAAATATTAACCTTTTTAATGCAAGGTGGTAGTTTTTGGTAATTGGCTTCTCTTAGGCATACAGCACTCTCCTTAGAGTAGCATGCAGCATGCTCAGCAGTTAGTCCTCATCTAGCTGATGATAAGGACTAATTCACACAGAATCACAGAATGTCAGGAGTTGGAAGGGACCTCAAAAGATCATCTAGCCCAACCCCCGCCCAAGCAGGATCACCTAGATTAGATCGCACAGGAACATGTCAAGATTGGTCTTGAATGTCTCCAGAGAAGGAGACTCCACAACCTCTCTGGGCAGCCTGTTTCAGTGCTCTGTCACCCTCACAGTGGAATAGTTTTTCCTTATATTCAGGTGGAACTTCCTATGTTCCAGCATGGACCCATTGGCTCTGAGAAGAGCCTGACTAATTGCGCATTTCATGTCTCTGGCTCACTTGTGCTATTTATGCTGATGTCCAAACTGCCATGTCTCAATCCTTGGAGGTAGCAAGATTTAAAGGTAACAGAGGGATACCTAACCTGATGTACAGATATATCTGGAAAGTCCTGCATAGATCTGTTGTCTTCTATATGGCAGTGAAGTTCAGTCTTTCATTTCGTGATAGATAGTTCCATAATTTACTGCACTCTTTTAATGTAATTATTTCACAGTTGATAATTTTATGTTTTACAAGCATAGGAAAACATGATTTGGACCAATGAGTTATTGATTATTTTTAGAGTTATCTTTGTTGAAATGCCAATATTTAGCATTTCTATAAATTATGATAGGTAAAAAGAATTATTAAAAAAAAAGTCTTGATGGAAGGGTTCTCCCAGGAATATGAACTGTATCCTCATTTAGGGGCTGAGTACCATCTTGATCTCATTACTTTTTTTTTTTTTTCTCCCCCTGATCAGAGGCTCTCAGATGGCATTTTGTTGCAATAGTTTATTTGACCTGACCCAGAAGATTCTGGCTATTTGGAATGTGTTGTCATAAGCTATTAGTGATCTGTCTATAACAGGGTTGTGCCTCTAGGCTTAGTATTTGGTTAAAGAAAAAAAAATAAACACCCAGCTAGAAAACAAATGTAATTATCAAGTTTAATGGCACAAATATTCTTGGCAAGCAAACATTGATATTTAGATTAAAATGTACCAACTAAGAGCAATTATTGACAGAAGCAGTGGAGGAAGACTGTCATCCCTCCATTTTCAAAGTATTTAAAACATCATGGGCAATAGTTATTACAAATTTATTACATGAGACCTACAGTTTAATGGGTTTTGCTAGTTTGATTTTTCACATCTTTGATTTTTGGTGTCAGTTATGTTGCATACAGAAGATTTCACCACAGTGTTTTAATGCATGAATTCAAATAAGCAGAATTTAGGAAAGCTATTTTGAAGTGAAGGGCATCCACAGGAATGTTTGAAAACTGCTGACAATAAAGTTTGTATCATTGTTCAAATGATTTTGTGAAGTTCATTGGAAGTATAAGCAGTGTCAAATGTCAGACTTGGCTGACTGGAGATGAGGTGAAGACTCAAATATTTAGACATACTTTTTCTGTGAAATGAAGGTAGAAGTCCACCTTTAGGAATGGAATTACAGAAGCACAGAATGGTAGGGATTGGAAGGGGCCTCAAGAGATCATCAAGTCCAACTCCTCTGCCAAAGCAGGTTCCCTAGAGCAGGTCACACAGGTAGGCGTCCAGATGGGTCTTGAATATCTCCAGAGAAGGAGACTCCACAACTGCCCTGGGCAGCCTGTTCCAGTGCTCTGTCACCCTCACCATGAAGAAGTTCTTTCTCAAATCAGTGAACCTCCTGTGGTCCAACTTGTGACCATTTCCCCTTGTCCTGTCCCCACAGGCCACTTAGAAGAGGTTGGCCATCTCACTTTGTCTCCCATAATTAACATGATTTATAATGACAGTGCTTAATGCTTGTTGAGGTCACAATCAAATGCCAAACTGGCATTGAAGGTGTTTTGTGTGGATGTAAAGATGATTGCTCCTCAACAATTTATACTGTGATTTAATATTTTTTTGTTTGGGTTTGTTTTTCTTTAGCATACGGCGACATCAAGAGCGGAGAGCAATTTTAACTCCAATTTTAACAGACTTCACAGTTCGAATAACTGCAGCTCCGGCAATTATTTTTACAAAAATTGATGCAGCAGAGAATTTACACCCAGAGGTTAGTAGAAAAAGTGAACAGAAATAGCATAACATTTAAAATACGGATCTTCAGATTTTACAGCTCCACTATTTTAAGTGTCCAGATGTTTTCAAATACAATGACTGCCAAATGAAAAAAAAAAAACAAAACCATCTTAATTAATAACCAAAATGTTCTTTCTGTGCTGGAGAATTTGTGATTGCATTCAATATTAAAGACAGACTGTCCTGAGGTAGATAAGCCTGTTTGCAATTCAGAAAATGGGAATCCTTTAATGATTTACAACAATATTTTAAAAAGATTTGTGGTGGAAAGGTATTGAGAAGAGGTGCTGTAGTACAACATTACAAAACATTCTATTCATAAGCCTCTCAAAAGAAGCTGAAAATGCAATCTATACAATATCTATAAGAAAGTAAATTGAACCAAGTTTATAGCTCAAGAATTTAAAACGTTTTATGTAGGGAAAATATCAAACGGCTTTTGTCAGCTTGCAAGGGATATTTCTTATGATATCTACCTCCTGGTAAGAGCAAAAGGGGTACAAGCACTTAAAAGGTATAAGGTGTGTAATGCAATGTCTAATAGGTGTACATTTCTGGAAAATAATCAATAATGGTTATAGAAAGAAAAAATTGACAGCAACATAGTTTAAAGCATCATCAAAAGTGCAGATGGAAGATTATTTATTCCTAAAAAAAGAGCTAGAAATCTTAGAGGATAGCTAGAATGCATAGTAGTTATTAAATTAAAAAGTCTCTGAACTTTACTAGTTAGTGTCTGTGTTTGAGAATTTAAGTTTTTTCTCTGCATGCGTTTTTCTTGTTGCCTATTCCCTCGGTGACATTCACTGATGAAGGGAGAGGTCTAGTTTAGATTATGAGGAGCTTGAACATTGTGTAACTTTCTCATGAGAAGGGGCAGTACTTTTACTTATTGAGCAACCCTTCAATTGCAGTTCTGTTTTTCATCTCTTTATTGCTTGCTAACAGTGCTGAAGAGAATTTTGTGCTAAAGAACACCAATAAAACAGTGGCCATCCAGCTGGCTTTGCCAAGGTATTAACAATGGTTTACAGGCAAAGAGAAATCAATTATGTTGGTTATCAGTGACTTCCAACACGTGATTTCATTATAAAATAAGCAGAGTTTATGTTTAAAAAGAAACATCCTTTTCTTGGAGGGAAAGTAGAATTGTAGTCGTTGCCAGGAAATAAAAAGAAAAATCTGACACTGTGGTTTTTGGTACTACCAGGAGATGGAAACAAGACGCACAAGATACTTTTCTTCTAAAAGGTGCCTTAGTAGTTCAACTGTTGAGAGCAAGGAAAACGAAAAGCCACATCCTTGTTTAGAAGCCTGGAACACCGCTTTCTCCCATAAAGACCTAATTAATGCCAATTAATTTTCAAGCATTGACCTAGCAGAGAACACAACACAGACACAATATGGAGTCCTAAAATTGTTCCTCAGGAGCTGTTATCTAGTATTTTTTCTTAATTTCTCCACAGGAAATTTTGGTATGTGGTCATTCTTTGGAGGTGAATGTGACAACAAATCTGGATTTCTTCCTCAGTGTTGCTCAAGTACAGCTTCTTCAGCAGCTGTTACAAGCCAATATGGTTGGAGTGGAACCTTCCAGTAGCACCACTGAGGTAGGTTTTTCCCTGGTTTGCTGCTGGGTTTTCTTAGAGTACTATAGCTCCAATCAGGTCTGTGTTGTCCAGATAAAATTATATAGGTGAAATACATGTATTATTAAATTTTGCTTGATCAGCTTTAAAATGCATTCCAATATTGTTCTAACAGTAGGATGTGCTATTTTAACAAGACTGTTATTCAATAAATTAGACTAAGTTGGTTCTGCCACATCTTATATACAAGGAGAACTGTCTTATATGAACAATGAAGAAAATAAAATTTGAAGTAGGCTTTTGAGGTGGCTTGGCATCTTTTATTGAAGCTTTGGCATCTTTTTATGAGTTAACATACTGTGCTGTATGCTTCATTAAAGCCAGTAAACTGTAAGAGTTGTGCTATGCCTGGTAACCACTACTCACATTACCTGTCTTCACTCAAGTACCTAAGATTCATTTAATCTCTAAATATTACCATACTTCTTCAGTAAAAATGGTGATAGATGCATCATGAAGGGGCCTTTATCCCCTGGACCACTAATCTCTCCTTTTTTTTAATGAAATTTAATGATGTTCAGCAAGTATCTCTTGATTTCTGGAAGTTTGCATTAAAGGCCAGTCACTGACTGTGACAGACTTGTAAATTTTAGTAATTTAATTTCTGTGCTGATATAAAAAAGATGAAGAAAGTGAACAGTTTGCTGTAAGAAGAAAAATAAGTATTTCTTTTCTTCAAAACCAGGAATCTGGTCAGGATGACAGCATCTTTTAAAGTCAGTAGAAGTTAATATGTGACAAGGCATTAACTCCACTGATCTAGTTGTTGGATTCACTGTGAATTCTTCACAAATAAGAACAAGAGATATGGAGAGAGTTAAATCAATTCTTCTTTTCTAAGTATCTATCTAATGGGAGAGCTGATGAATATTTTCTTCTGTCTTTCCTGGTTCTCACAGATATCAGCATGCATGTGAGGCTGTGTTGAAGTGGAAAATGCTCTAGAGTAGCCAAGCTGCTCATATTCCTCTATTCTCACCCTGTCAAAACCCCAGAGGTTGTTTGTGTCCTGCTAATCTAGGTCTCACATCACTCCCTCACTCCTTCATGGCTTCCCAAGGACAGAGAGAAATAAAGGGCATTGTTTCATTCTCATGTTGAATCATGAAATATGTAGGAAAATAAAGCAGAGTAACTTTTCCTTGGATACTTTGCAGACACAGGGCCTCTTTTGGAGATGAACATTATAAGTAAGTATTTATGGGAATACCTTCAATAAATAATTTGTGGAGCACTGCTTTCTCATTGTTAGTAGAATGGATAGAATCAGAAGATTGGAATGGGTGCCAAGAATTCTAATTTTGAGTTGCCATTGTACTGCATCACTGATTTGGACTATACAAACTTAAAAGCAGTTTACTACATAATTTCAGAAAGCTTTTTGTTGACTAAATCCTAAGATTCCTGTTTGTTCTTTGATATCTCCTTGTGTTATTGAGGTCTCCTGTAATGAATACTGGGAGTATTTCTGGTTCAGGGTGGTGTTAGTCCATGTTAATAAATTGGAGATGTCTTGATTCAGTGTACTGAAAATGCAAAATCCAGTAGTTGATTACTTTTTGTCCAGTTCTTTTTCAGTGGTCTCTAGTCTCATGTGCCTGTATGTATTCGCCCTACCGCCTACTACATGCACATTTGCTATTATTCTCATGTTTATCCTTTGTTCATCAGAGAAAATATAATCACATTGTATGCTACTGTTTCCATCTCACTGAATGAAATCTGAAGCCTACAGATGGCTATTCATACTCCACAACTGCTAATTACTTCATTGCAAGAATCAAAATGTAATTTAGGTTGGAACACACCTGTGGAGACCATTCTTTTGTTCCAAAGAGCACTAATGTCAAAACTAAAGCAGGTTTTATTATGCATTGTTCAGTCAAAGGCTGAGGGAGCTGAGTCTCCTTAGCTTGAAGAAGAGGAGACTGAGGGGGGACCTCATTAATGTTTATAAATATGTAAAGGACGAGTGTCAGGAGGATGGATCCAGGCTCTTCTCAGTGATGGCCAGTGACGGGACAAGGGTCAATGGGTCCAAGCTGGAGCACAGGAGGTTCCATGTGAATGTACGGAAAAACTATTTCACTGTGTGATGGAGCAGTGGACCAGTCTGGACGTGTTCCTGTGTGATCTAATCCAGGTGATCCTGCTCGGGGAGGGGGATTGGACTAGATGATCTTTCGAGGTCTCTTCCAGCTCCTAATATTCTGTGATTCTGTGAAACCTTTATCTCCAAGGACAAACGCACTGTCCCACTGGCTAATTGCCCTGTGCTTAACTGGAAAGTTCTTGTCTTTATATCCATCCAGAATTTTGCTTGAAACAACTTTTAACCATTGCCTGTCAACGTTTCACTACACATTTCCAAGAAAAATACGAGTTCCTCATAACCCTCCTTTAGGTACTTGGAAAGAGTGATTTGATGCCCACCACCATCCTTAGTCTTCTCTTTTTCCATCTGAATAAACCTAACGCTGTCATAAATCCTGTGATTTAACTGGTTAACCCTCTGGATGATCATCTGCCCACTCAAGTTTTTAATCTTTTCCTTCTGCTATTGAGCTCAAAGCTAGAAATGCTACTCCAGGTGTCAACTCAGAAGTATCTAACCACAGGAGATAATCTCATCTCTGATCTGCTGGCTGTGTTGTCATTAGTGCTGTCCAGGAAGTGCTTGGCCTTCAACACTACAGGGGCATGCTACTATCACATGGTAATCTGTTGTCCGCCAGGACCCTTGGCTCCTTTTCTGCAAAGGTTATCTGTACCAGTGACCCTCCAGCCCGTATTTGGTTTGGGATTGTTCCATTTCAGGTGCAGGACTTTGCATTTACCTTTGACCTTCATGAGGTTTCTGTTAAACCATTTCTCCATTTTGTCAATGTCCCACTGAATGTCCCTTCCCATGAGTGCATTAACAATGTCCCCTAGTTTGGTGTCATCTGAGAACTTTCTTTGGGTATGTTTTGTAGCAATGCCAAGGTGTTGTTATGTATGGTCAGTGGTGGCCATGACTCTGATTTTAGTGGTCCAGTGTGTCCTTTTTTCTCACCTTGTAGGCCACATTCAGAGTTTTGATACAAGTTTGCTGTGGAAGACTGTGTCCAAACATTGCTAAGGTCAAAGTGAGTTTCATTCAGTACTCTATCCACAAAATCAATCATCTCATCACAGGGGTCTACAACAATATTTTAAGAGGAAAATTGAGATGAAGTTCTCCATCTTCCAAAGGCTTTCCTATAGTACTCTAAGTTACACTGGCTGTTATGCAGGTCACAGCGATACGTAGAACCTGTGCTCTGTTTCTCCTGCTGCAGTGATTCATCTTGTATTTGCATTCAACACAGTCCTATTCAGTAAGATGATTCCTAGAGAATAGCTTTGGGATGGTTATTTTTTTTCCCACAGTTACTTTCTGCTTTGCAGATTTAGAGCTTCTGGTTCCTAGCATTTTAGGGATTTCACCGATATTTCTATGAGATGCTTAAGCACGATTAACAGACAAGTACAAAATAGAATAAACTATATTCCTTGTGGGAAAGTACAAAATGAAATGAGGAAACCAATAAAGTTCTATCCCAAGATAGTATGGAAAATAGCATTTGTTTTAAGTTGAAAGTAATAGAACATTTACTTTTTTTAGAAGAGGCATTTTTTCACATTTTTTAATAAATATGGTATTTGTATATGTATTTACACTGCTGAACTGTTTGCCTTAAGTATTTGATCAGTTATTTTCAAAAATTCAGAACCTATGAACATAAAATGTTTCTCTTCAGGGACTCATAAATGAATGAGCAACCACACAATAAACACAACTATGTAAAACTTTGCACACAGGCATTCTCTGAATAGGAAAGGGGATAAAGAAATGCCTTGAATTTCTTGAGAAAAACAACTGTAAATTAATTTTTTATTTTA